>JBCAUI010101101.1:0-19085 GCA_038406195.1 Haplosyllis anthogorgicola
CGAAGTATGTCCCAATGACCTAGATAGGAAACAGGAGGAGTATCTCCAAAGAGTATCTGGAGATTGTTTATAAATGCCGGAGAACACCAATAATGACATATGTTTGTTTTTTTATAAGTGACGTACACATGCACCAAAGTTGACATATGTTTATCTGTTTCGGGTACCTCCGAAGCCTCGATCTGGCAGTGTAGAAGAATTTATTGGTAACCGCGACAATTGTCGACATCGGCTCACTAAAGGCTAAGAGCAACTTCATGCTTTAGACAGTGACTTTATTGATGTCAGCAGCATTGTATTTCAGGCAGTGCTGCCTATCTGCTGCTTGTTGTGTTGATTTTGCATGAAATCTTGAAGATCCGTTATGATTTACTACTGCATTGGAGATATTCTACTGAATATTTACAATACAGATAACGATTCTTCCCGGTGTCTGCAACTGGATGTCAATCCCAATAGATTACAGCATCTCACCTGTCTGTGTCCTCAGCTGTGTCTGGTGAAAGATGCTGTTATTGTTGTGATGTATATTTTCCAGGACACTGCAGTCGTGTTGTGTTGACGTAACGAGAGCGTGTGTGTTTATTTAGGTCGCTGCACGGATAAGGCTACAAGGCAAAATCAATGTAAATTTGATTTGATGCATCCGGAATGTTACGAGGTAGTAAATTACATGTTTTGCTTTGTGTGCCTAGTTCCGTAAATATGTACTTCTCCGTGGTTACAGATTTGTTGCATAAAGCCGATAAATTATTGTCTTGCGATGATCATCTTCATTATTGAGTCCCAGGGGGCCCCAGGTTCGCGAGCCGGACCCAAATTTCTTCATTTTCAAGCAGTTTCCGGTGATTTTTATGATAAAAATGGGTAAAAATACGGCGCCTCAACATTCGCGCCCCCTATTCGAGAAATCCGGGATCCGCTAGTGCTCTTCAACCTCTACATTTTATGTGACTTTAGATTGATTTTACATAAATAAGATATAGCAGTAAATCTTTGAATATATTTGAAAACCAAAAACTTGGATTTGCGTGGAAATACAATAGAAAAAATTAAATTTAAAAAAATTTGCAACTGACAAGTTGGAATGCTGTACTGTAATTAATTGCCACAATCCTATTGGTACCGCTATTACACCATTTGTGTTGATGCTTTGTGGGAAATTCAGTGCATGCCATGTTGCCATTTGATGGTGAAAAGTAATCAAATCAAAAGCCATGCTTCACTTTAAATGTCGATGTATCTAATTGTAAGTTATTAAATAGACGTTTCTTTTTTGTTACTTAAAAGTTTCAAGTTTATTACATTTAAATAGCACCTTTCGAGTTTTCGACAACGCTTTTTATTTTTCGTTTTCCAATTTTCCGTGCAGTATCATTCATTCTATTTTGAGGGGGAGCCACCCCCTCAGAGAACAACGGAGCATTACCTCTTTTCTTCAGTCTACCTTATTGTATTAGTCTGATATTACAAGCTTTCCTCGTGAATATTTATTGACAAGAACAATTATTAAAGATCTTCATCATTCCTCAGATGATGTAGAAAGTTGTAATGCATGTATATTTCTTATAACAACTTGTCTTTAGACAATAATATAGTTTTTAATCTCAGATGATACTTTTAATTTGGAGACTAGTCTGCCAATGCGGAAAAGTCATGACACCATGTATAAATCCTCTAAGAACTAAAACTGGTGTGCAGTGCAGTCACTCCATGACATTTCTGTCTTATCAATTATTCAGTACCGGTTATTTACCTCATCTACATCATTCATGTCACACCTTTATTAACTCATCAAAGTGTAAGATCTGCTATGAAGATTTGAAGCAAAATAGTAAATCTAGATTCATGCCATAAAGTAAATAACTGGTGATTAGTGACGGTTGTCTTAACTCAGGTATTCTTCAGAACAGATGTAGATGTGGATTTAGATACATGAGATAGTTCCTTATCTTCTCTCTGCACATGTGTTTCAGACACAGTTCTGATTGTTTTAAATAATTAGGTACGAGATGCCTTTCTCCCAAATACGTAAAACTTTCTGCCTCCATATCCAGCCATTCACCTGCAGAATAAAGAGAAAATTAATTGGTAAACAAAACCCAATTTGTGTTGAAACGGAACTGGGCACCAGGCGGGCATCGAACCCACGACCTCTGGGTTACATGCCCACTGCTCTACCAGCTGAGTTACAGGCTCAGATAGTCCTTATAGATGGCGTGTATGTCACATACACAGCCTCAGAGAGCCCACCATTATTCAGCTTGTATAGAAGGCTGTTCACACCCAGTCACCAGTCTAGTCCAGCTGATTTGACTGGTGAAACAACCCATCTTAGGGTTATTTCCGGGTCAAGTGATTGCCAGGCCCTACGTTGGGTCCCCGGTCGAAGGCTCAGAACGCTTGTAACGTGATTAGTATAGCGTATTTACTCAAATAGACACGCCCCGTGCGAAGACCAAATATTGAGTTGAGCCTCTTTTTGTGTTTAATATATTGTCTTAAAAACGGGGTTGCTTCTTTTGGAGAGGGTGCTTCAATTCGAATAAATAGGGCATTAGGTACGTGTGTACATACAAAGAAATAAACAAACCTGCAGCATATAACAACAAACATTTCTCTTTCGTTGTATCATGGCTCTGTGCTATACAGATCTGTAACGCATTCTTGCGGTCCACATTGGTCTTGTTTACATGGGCTCCTAGAGTGAGAAGTAACTTTATACAGGTGAGCCCTCCCGATCCTGCTGCGGCAGCTACCATCAAGGCGGATGACCGACATTCTGTGGTCGTGTTCACATCAACTCCTAACCGTATAAGGGAAATCACCGTCTCCGTGTAGCCGTTCGCCAGGGCTGAAAAGAGAGCTGCTTCGCCTCCAGTTAAAGTAACACTCATGTCTGCTCCTGTATGCATTAAAACGTCAACGCTTTGATCTCCATCAATCTGAGCTTGGCATATCAGGTCATTGAAGCTGGCGCAAGGGTAATTCACAATGGCTCCTGCTTCTAGAAGAATTTCAACGCATTGAGCGTGTCCTTTTCTTGCCGCTTCAAGAAGTGGCGTAAAATCATACACAGGGAAGTTCACATTGGCTCCTGCACGAATCAGCAGGTCCACGCATTCGTGGTGCCCATTTCTGGCAGCAAATGTCAAGGCTGTTTCACGCTGGGCAGTGGGCAGGTCTAGAATATCATCGCTACACCCTGGGTATATCTTGGCATAAAGGCAGTTGACGTGGCCGTTCTTGGCCGCCCTCATGATGGTCGTCAGTTTGTCCTTTTTTAAGACGGGTTTGCACAGGCTACAGGGTTTCCTTCTGTTTGCGGAACTCCCTTCAGTGTTTCCCATTTTGATGCAAAATAACTCCGGAGGAAAGGGAATTCTTCACCGTAACAGTACGAAAAAAATCTCTTCAGTTTCGGATAGATGGCACATCAAAGGTAAAGTATTGAATTCAGATTGATAAGAATTTCATGAGCTGGTTTTAATGTCTGCCAGGAGCTGCCACGACTATGTGGTAGCAGAAAAAATGCTATAGTTTTGAACTGCAATTCAGCATACCATCACAGAATTTGTTTTTACTCTCTTAAGCTGCTATTACGTCCAAAAGTTTGTTTCAAACTGGCATTATTTGCTAAGACAGTTCAGCAATTTATAACCTCCTTACTAGGTTTTCATCCCTCTTCAGTTGTGTTGTTTTCTCTGAGAGAAAAATGGATAGAATCCATTAATGATTTACTGCGTGCCGAAACATATAAATACACCAAGTTATTGTTGTAGTACTTTGATAAATCGATTGGCATCGAACAGCTTTACCATTCTACAGGACACACAGAACATCATGCAGCTTCATGGAAAAGATAATTTTTTTACACCATAAGTAAAATATACACAAATCCGTCTTACCTCGAATGAACGTTGAAATCTGTGACAGATTGCCTTTGTAAAAGCTGTTTTACAACATGCATGTGGACAATGTTACCGTGGATTTTATTTTTAATTTATTTTTCTGTTGAACAGTGTTTTGTTGACAGCTCTCTGGTGAATTGCATCATTGTGGGGCATTGTGCTGCGACCTGCTCTTACGTCATTTACCGGCATATGTTGCCTAAAGTAATGAATGCTGTGTCAATTGCGATCGATATTTGGGTTGTTTGGTGCATGCTGGGTAATATTTGCCCAAGCAGGCTAAATTTTGTCTAGTGTGTGCCCCTTTATTGAATTATTTTTAGTGTAAAATTGACTTTTTGTCTTTCCTTGAGATAAAATACAGCTATTCAAATTGTTTTCACCCCGTAATAATGCCTCTGAAACTTATCCACAATGTAATTAAACAGGTTTGCCATTGACTTAGGACAAATATTACCCAGCATGCACCAAATCAACCCATTGCAACCGCCAACTTTTGCCAAAATAACACAAAATAACCTTCGAGCATCTTATTTAACCATCTGTAGAGACTTTACTTCATCTGAAACGTTATATTGTTGGCACTGACCTGTTGGAGGTTTTGTTCGCCGACATACTCCATGATGAGGTAGGGAGACTGGAGGTCGTCTAATGGGGTGGATGCGAGGATGTTAACTACATTAGGATGACTCAGGTTCACCACGTTCAGTTCCGCCTTGAAGCTTTCTATCTGGAAAGTAAATTATACACTTGCTGAACTAAAATTTAATTTTCCCATATGCCACTTGGAAAAAAATAGTTCTTAAAACCCACTTTAATTTTAGTCTGTTCGCCCTGTTCCAATTTTCTAAATCTAGACAGTGCAATCCTGATATGTGCATTCTATGGAAAAGGACACAGTTACCATAGTCAATATGACCAGAAAATTTTAATATCATTTTGCAACTTGAAATTTGTTGTGACGCAATGTAGTAAACTACCAACTAAAACACATGTTTTGAATCTCTTAATAGAAATGTACATCATTTTACTCACCTTAGCCTTGTCATTTTTGGTGCATCGGATCATCTGTTTAACAGCCACATTAACATCGCCCCACCATCCTTCGTACACGGCACCAAATCCACCGTGACCTACAAAAACAAATCCAAAATAGTTAATATAGACTATCATATAATTAACGCACAGCACAATAAAAAATAGCTCTTGCATTTTCTGCCCATTTGAAGTCGGTAGTATTGGGAACATTTAAACTTTCTCCGCACAAGGATGTCTTTTACCTTAACTAAATAGACAAATTGTGTTGCGGTTTACAGTTCGCGCAGGAAAAAATCCTTTCTTTGCAGCTGATGACGGCAATGCATAACTTTATCCTTCTGTTAAAACTGTTATGTACTCATTAAATACGAATAGAGAAACATGATATGCCTACCTATCAGTTTAGTGAGGCGCACAACATCTACGACACCGGATAGCGGCGTGACGGGTTTGTATTCCGGTTGTATTAGATCTACGTTCACCATGGTTCCGTTTTCTGTGTACAGGTCTGACTTAGAATCGGCTCGGATGAGGCAGCTTCCTCTGCGCCCGGCTCTTGAGAACTTCTTCACTATTTCCTTATCTTCATTTTCATTTATTATTTCGTCGCCAGTCTCTTCAATATTCTTGAGATCAACTTCACTGAGTCTGTTAATGTCTTGTACAACGCCTTCATCATCTGAGAGCCTCTCAATTAAGGCTTCTTCATCACTTTCAGTGATCATTGCATCTTTGTTGGCGATGTTCTGTAGTCGCTTCAGATCAGTCTCGTCTAATTTTTTAACGCCAAGAACAAAGTTCTCGTCATCCGACAAACTCTTGTTAATTTCTTCTTCATCACTTTCGGTGATGACGTCACCTTTGTCAGCTATAGCCTGGAGCCTCTTCAAATCAATTTCGTTGAGTTTCTCAACACTCAGTTTAATGTTGCTGATTACTTCATCTTCTTTGTTTGAAGACATTCTGGTGATTTCCTTCCCGCCTTCGACACTTTGCAAAATTTTATTGAGCTCATCCTCTTTCAACCTCTGAAGGAATACTTCGATACTGTTGTTGTTGGGATCCAGGAGATCAATAGCAGACATCTTTCCACACAGTGATTTTGATCGGGAATTTGAAAGACAACAAAGACAACAATTTCAATCAGTCTTTTCCTGGAACGACTCAATGGAGTCTCAACGCAACGATACTCTCCACCTTCACAAATGCAACGCCAGGCAAAAATCAGTAGTGATTACGATCTACCCTATCTAAACGGATGACTCGAACCGTCTTTTCATCAGATGAAGCACACTAGTCCACCGCCCATACTCTTCCTCTTGTTGATGATGTTTGCAGAGGCAAGTCGAGTAGAAAGCATTCTCAGCCAGAATGAAACATGAACAAATATGTCGCAAATTCTTCTATTCCACCAATCAGCCATGTAATTTGCAGTTAAAAAAATTACTGAGATATTGGTTTCTTCTTTTGGCAACGCGGTTCTTTTTTTCTAAAACAGTTGTGCCTTTAACGGAAAGCACGATAAAAATACCTCTTGTAGTTTTCTGCCCAGTTGAAGTTGGTAATGGTGGAAACGTTCAAACTTTCTCCGCACAAGGAAATAAAATAACACCAGATTTCAAAACAAAGCCAATTCCAAGTTCAAAAAGTTCGCGAGTGAAATCTTTAAAAAAGTGGCGCCCGTTCCCGTTTACATTCCGTTAATTTTTTTTAAGAAGAAAAGTCCAGTAGTTAATATTATTACGATCAGAGAAACATAGGTCCGGATGGACCTGAACCTCGACGTGTTGTCTGTTCATTACATTTACAGTGTCAAAGTTGGAATTTCTGGTGGGTGGTCTTTCCAACTTATGCCTAGAATTGCCTAAAACATGCAAACTCTATGATCAGAAAGTCAAAGTTGGAATTTCAGAGAGGGTTGTCGTTTTATTACATCGCACACCGAGGTAGTAATAGTTGCGCAAGCGCCTTTTCTTGGTTTATTGTCCAAAATTTTGTATTTCAAATTCAAATTCGTAAAGTCACAGGTGATTCTTCAAAACGAAATCTCCTGGCGCTCCTATATTTTTGAAGAGAAATGACCTGGTTGCCCGGAAAGCAGTAGGTAATTCGGTCAAGGAGAACAATGGAACAAACTGACATTATTAAGTGCAAAAAGGGTAAAGACTGGATTCCAAAACAAATCGGCCAAGAACGAGTTTTGAAAGGTCATTTTATCATGCTTAGCACCTGATATCATCGTCGGTCTGAACTAAGGAATCCTCGATTCAAAGAAAGGGTATAAAACGGACCAATGAAAAGGTGATTGTACCGTGTTTTGAATTTAAAAAAGAACGACGTTCAAACGGTTTTCAACTGTGTAAATCGGTCTCTTACTGTCAAATGACACAGGTGTCACACATGTCATACAGATCGTATCACATGAATATTTATAACTGACATAAAGACGACTGTCATTTTCGTAACTTCTTCCAGCCAATCATGAGCGCAAAATGTTGCAAACTACATATTGGTTGTTAGATTGGTTGCTAAACTAACTGTGATTTTTGGATCAAATTATTGGTTTCAGGGCCGTAGAAATTCGAGGGGAAATAAACAACTTGAATTGAGATGATATTAAACAAAAGCAGTAAGGACGCTTAAGACTGCACGTTCTTAGTTTTGGTGTAAAAGGTTCACAAATGATGCCTGCCACCCATTCCTTTTCTGAAAGCTGCCTACAATCCTGAGTTTGCATTAGGCGTACTCTATTCAAACTGCCACGAGGTGTAAAACTGGACCTCGCAATGTGTGATACGTGAAATCCAATAGTGTAAATTTCATCAAACATTTTACTGGTCCAAAAGCATTAAAGATCTGAACCTCACCCAACTCCCTTGGCCAAGCTGTTCCTTAACTCGCGACATGACAACCTTTCCAACAGTGGACATGCGAGGGAACTAATTTTATATCTCGCCAGTTTTCAAAACACGACGCCCATTTAATTCAAATGACTTACCTGTGCAGTCCCGTCAAAGTACAGCGCAATGTTGAGTACCCCGGCGAGTAATGTGGCCGTGATGGAGAGAGTGCCGTTAAACGTGAGGCCGACCACCGTGTTAAAGACGACGAGATCTAGGCTGAAGTTATAGGCGACCGTCACCGGTTGTGCCGTGGTGAACGCAATGGTGCTCGGTACTGTAAGAAACAAAGTACAAGAAATGAGTTACACACGACGCACAACACAATACAATTGCCGGTTTTTACTCCTATTTTCGGAGGATTTTGTAAGGCCAATGTTACATTGGGCCAATTTAAGCCGATTAGCGCTGGCAGTTACATAGTTTTTACATGTAAATCGCTTCCAAAATCGGCTGATGTAACAGCAGCCTAAGTAAAAGTAAGCGCCGTCGATAGACTAATTGGCGGATGACAAGAGAGTGGTGTCACACCATTATCACTGATTTTTATGTATTTTTTAATTACTCAACGAATGTCCAAGAAAGCGTAGTTTCACACTTCAATGGCAAATCTTACTATTTTTAGTATGGCGTTATTTGCCAGTTTAATTTAAAAATAATTGCATTGAAAGTATCTAAAATACTCACAGTAAGACTGATACAGCGCGAGCACTGATGAGTCGTTGAGAGCGGTGTTGTAGAACGTGAACTCGTCCATGGTAAATTCGCCATGTATGTCATCAAGGTCATTAGGCTTACCAAGAACAACATCGTTGTACGGGATTTCACCTGCTATCTGCGGAGAATAAGAAAACGGCAGATTGTAAGCAACTAACTAAAGTTAACTTGACAAGATATATTTAAATACTTTTAAAGACAAATAGATTATCATCTGTAGAGAATGATAAAATGGAATAGACTATTAATGGTAAAATTAATGGTAAATGGTAAAGTGATTTTAAAAATATTTTCGTCATGTTATGTACTTCTCTCAGTATCAGTCTATCATTATCCCAACTGTAAAATCAGGTTTCACTGAAACTGTCGTTGTTTTACAGTTCTCTTCTTAGGTCATCGGTACCTCAACGTTGAATCCGGGACAACTCTGAGGTTTCAACTTGTAATTTTTTAAAGTTGTAGAGCTAGATGGGAGTGTACTTACTGGAGGTACCCTCTCTCTGCCATCAAGCTGCGCTACTCTGTCACCGTTGATGTACAGGATGAGTCTCAGCTGCATGTGCCACGTCACTGTGACGTAAAACCACGTATCTGACGTCATCTTCCGTGCTCGCTATTACATACATCGTGCTGCCCATTCTAGAAAATTTGTACTGAGTTACTACAAACGTTAGATAATAAACTGAAATAAGAACGGATTTTGAGTATGCGATGTGACGTCAGGAAGAATTTGAGGTTACGCAGTTTATCCAAATTCAGATTTAATAGATGGTACTCCAGAAGATGTAAGACGTAAAGGTGAGGGGGCAGAGAGTACAGCGAATAGATGTTGAGAAAATAGAATGGAATTTAGGGGTGGGAATAGATAAGGACAAGGACAAGTAGGAAAGTTGGTGGAATATTAAATTATCGGCAAATTTAAGCTGGCAGTGATGAAGTGGAATCAAGGGAGTTGGACATGTCAATTCTATAAACAGGCTACCAGAAGGCTATCTTGTTTGGTTATCTTACCTGTATATTGCGATACCAATGTTATCCGGTGATTGACCTCCACTGGACAGATAGAATCCAGTTGACTTGATAGATCCAGCCTTAATCCAGAATGCCCATGTAGCACCCAGTGGACAATTCATCAAGTTTCCGAAACATTCCGTCCTGAAGTTTCCTGGCAAAATGTATGATGTTCTAATAATATGGAATGCTTATTTTAGAATAACAGCATCTGGCCGTTGTGTGTCCTACAATTGGTGCATTAGTACATTAAAGTAAGGCAAGAACGACCACAAATGTGAGAAATAAGGAGTATGCTCAAATTAGTTTTCATGCGTCATAAAAGCTTATGCGTACACGCTTCGGAAAGTAGTTACATCCGGAGCTGATTTAGGTAATGTGATTCAAGTTGCATATCAGACACTCTCCTGGGGGTATCACAGTCTTACCTACAGTATATGTCACAATTTCCTTGCAAGGGGAGCTTCACTGTAAAAATGGTTACCTACCAAAGTTTATCCATTGGTTACGGCCGTCGAAGTACAGGGCCAATCCGTAGATGCCTTCAACGACGTTAGGCTCCACTGTGACCGAACCTAGTAATATATGGAATATTGAGAGTTGTAGACAACAAGAAACACTTTTTATGAATTTGGAACGTTATGATTTACACAATAAATGCCGTACCACTATTCAGACAGTGAAGCACCATTCTATTCACAGAAGTTGGTGCAAACGTTAAGAAACTGTCTCAAGTGTGCAGCCTCCATTATTTATTTGTTGGAAAAACCATGAGAGGCATTATGTTCATCCAGCTACCTGTCAGCCTATCTCCTACAAGAGCTAACCCCCGGAAGATCTCAAACGAGAAACAGTATCTGATAACCTGGTACTCAGTCATCTGGGTTACCATGTGCGTTTCAGGCGTCGTCACTGCCAACGATGCTAAAACATGAACAACATGTGGATCCATGAAATTTAAATACGGTATAGACTTTTCTCTGTTTAGTAAATGGGAGACCAGGAGAATGTTTAAAAACATAAACTTCATTTTTAAAACAGAGTTTATGGTTAGTTGAAAAGTTTTTGGTGCTCTAATTAGCTAAATAATCCAGAATAGACGGTATGAACCGAACCAAAGTCAACAGTACACTGTATCTGTTTCATTTTGCGCTTAGAAAAAACGAGATGATGAGATGATTAGTTATTGAATGTCCAAGGTTCATATGAATTCTTCATTCGATATTTTCGTTTACGATACCTGTTTTTCAATGTAGAACCAAGCTGAATAAAGTAGCATTATTTTACTTTTCGTTCAGTAGGGTTTTTATTTTTATGTTGTCGAGGGTGTTTTAAGGCTAATGGTGTGCTGAACTGCAAATACCGAAGCATAGGAATATTCCGCCGCCAGATAATTGAGGCAGCGCCTCACGGGTAACGGGTTGTTATAATTTACATTAGAATGATAAGTAATGTTAACTTACCCATGCACCTGTCGTACAGTACCTGGACGATTGTTTCTTCTACGCCCGCAAGAGCCTCAAAGCTCATCACCTGCAGAGTACTGGACTCATCTCCCGCAATGCCTGTAGTGGACATAAAGTGGTGTTATTTGGACAATAATTTGACTAAGAAGAAGCTACGTACATCATTGGAAGAAATGAACAAGTATGTCTTGAAGAACAAACAAAAGCGGGAGTTTCCATTATTTCTCGGATCGGTTGACCTCTCGAGATGTTTTTGACTTCTTGTGTCAATTATTATGTAATTCAACTCGGTCTTTAGAGATATATTTTCGAAACAGTAGGGATGAGAGCCGCAGTGATAGACATTACCCAGTAATTCGTCGTTGTCCACTTTGTCCCCAACACCAATAACAACCATCGTGATGCCATCCTGAAACGAATCGAATCAAATAGATTTCAATTTTGCAATTTATTGATAATTTATATAAGTCGCGCCATTGTAACGCTGTTGCTATGTCACAAGTAGGCTACGTCATATCGTTCGAAACGGTGTTGTTGTCCGATATCCCTAGCATTTGATAATGGCTATGTCCTTTCTGATTTTGCGAAATACGTAATATAATGTAATCTGTACAAAATGCCTGTCATGCGAAGTTGTAAGCAGAATGAACCTCAATGCCTGTTTACGTGATGCGAGCTTGTATTGAATCGTTAATACTCACTTTTCTAGCTTCCGCAGCGCACGGTAGGATCTTGTCGGCATCTGTGGTTGATGTGCTGTCCGTTATCAGCACAGCAACATTAGTTGCTCTTAATCTGCAAAAAAAATGGATGGAAAGTTATAGTTAACAATAAGGGGGTATTAGGGTGAATCCTTAATGCACCCGTTCATTATTTTCCTATTATAAATTGTCATTATGTTGATTGCGCAGGGTGTTTGAATGCGTACATTCAGATGCTGAGATAAGGTCACTTTACTAACCTGTCACCCCTGTTGACATCGAATGTAACCTCTCTCATCATCCATATCGCACCGGATGTGTTGGTCCTGACGGACTCGTCTAATCGTATCTGCACAATGAATTTCACAGTCACAAACAGAAGAACTGCTATTAAATTGTCACAACTAAATTAAAAGCCCGTCAATCTCCAGCCTCTGGAGTCCAGAGCATCACGAGGGCAACGCGTTAGACATATATGGATGCGATGCAATACAATGGTGCTCGTGACTGGTTTATCCAGGACCTTAACGATAAAGGCGGTCGGTCTCTTTTACTGCTATATCTCTGTAATGACAGTTTTGCATTTTCATTGTACTTTAAGAGTAGATAAGTAATATATTTCTGTCATCTATTTAATAGTAATGCATGTCACCTTGATAATTGCTTCCACCAGTGACTCCATATCGGAGTGATCATCCAGATGAATGTCATCATAAGCTTCTGACCCATAGCTCACCACGCCAACCTAAGGAAGAAAACTTTTATAAAACTTTACAGACTTGGAGTTATAATTCTATAACAGAGACAATTCAGCGAGTGATTTCCCAATTGAGCATCAGCATCAGGTATCAAAGCTTCATCATGTTGCAGCAAGTACTGATGCTGGGAATGCGAGGATTTCGAGGGCATCAGAAAAGAAACATGGTGCAATGAAGTGAAATCAGCAAAATCCACAAATTAGATAAAGACAGGTTCTTATATTGTTAAAAAATAAGAGCTCAATCACCGTAAGTAATCGAGATTTTTCCAAAATAAGTCAGATCTGACAGTAAGGTATCATCTCATACACAGTGAATTCGTTATAGAAAATGAATTTCATAATGAATTTGATTTTACATCTGACATGACCTTGTTTTGGTTGGGCTATTCAGAAGGTGTGATTCCATGCTGTGATTGACCTTAAATTGTAAACATTTAATTGTAAACATCCTATCAAGAAGGGAATTTTTTTTTAATTTGGGTACTCCTTTACTGCCAGTTACAAGTAAAAATTGGAATACAAATGTGCAATGAAGGCATGCATTTTGAGACTTTTTGATGAAATAATTTCATTTTATATGCACATTTTTCAAATTTAAATTCATTATCTATAATGAAATTCATTATGTTTGAGGGTGATCCCTTACTGATTGATAAATTTTGTAATTGGCATAAAGGAGGCCCTGTGTTGTTTCTAATTGCTATTAAAGATGAAAGAAGCTTTTTTCATATCCACAAATGAAACAGGCAATGCAGGTGGCTCAGTATTGGTCGGAAGAAATTTATTGTGGATGGCCATCTTTGATTTTGTACATGTCAAACTTTGACACTAGTTCAGCTGAGAGCATTGAGGCAATATGGATTGTAATTAGTCACAACAGAAGTGTCACATTCACAATAGGTCTGAATGCTTTGACTGTGTGGCCAGTCAGCTAGAGCCAGTGCCCCTGTAAAAGGCAAATTCTGCTGACAAATTTATTCATTTCTGACTGAGTCACTGTACAGTATACATCCAGCCCCTGTGCATTTGATCCACCTGCTGTGCCCATCAGGTCTACCCCTACAACCTTGTATGGTTGTGGACTGTTCCAGCTCTCAATTGCAAATGACTTTGCATGCACAAAACCAGCCTATTAGACTGGATCTTTCATCTTTAAATTACATATCATAATTACAATATTTGGTGTATTGTTTTGGGTGTATTTGTACTGAAATTAGCAAAATAACCAGGCCTACTAAATATGTCAGATCTGACAGATCTGGCAAAGAACGAATTAGGAAAAACCTCGAGTGTCAGATCAGTGACACAGATCTTCCAGTCAAAGTAGTCTACTAATTTCATGTACATATTTTCTATTTACTGCAGACATGATAACGCCACACACCAGAACGAATAATTTACCTTCAGTTAGTATCAGTTGCCATGAACATGCATGGGTACTTTTGTGCTGTCAAAATAGGCAATTTTGCGAGATAAATAAGTGCATGTCTCCAGTAAAATATTCTGTTATCAAAGGAAGTAAACCAAAAACGATCTTTGTGCATGACCTAGTTTTAACAATAAATCAGATCTGTAAACACAAGCACGCCACTCAATACCAAAAACGTTCTTAATTGCAATGAGCCTTTTCGTCCAACGTAGAATCTCAAGTAATTACTGAGGTCAGTTTGACCTTAATTCTACCTGAGGAGGACTGAAATGGACTTCTTTGGATTTTACCTTATGACTCAGAGGAAATAATAGATAACAGGTATCTATTTTAGATATAATGGCCAAGAAGTACTGTTGGTTTACATAATGGGGTTTTTTCCTAATTCTTTTGACGGTCTTGGCAGATTTGGCAGATTAGGCAGATTTGGCAGGGAAATATAGACGAATTTTGGTACATGACTGAAAATAGTCACTTGAAAAGGATAGCATTCAGTCCTGAACTGAAATCAGTCACTGACCATTATCAGTTATTTTACTGAAAATAGTACAAATTCCCTGCCAAATCTGCCTAATTTAGCAGGGGGAAAATTATGAAAATCCTAAAATACTTCACAGTATTTCGAGTTTTCATTATTCCAGTATCGTAGAAATTATGCAATTCAAATTCATTCAACGCAACTGTAGAGTTGGATCGAATTAATTAATTTCAGATGGTTCGGGCATGCGCGCTAAACGTCTAAACTGTCATAATGCAAAAGTAATAATGTGCAGGTAACTCACTCTTGCGACATTAGGTCCAATACTGATTCTCATTACCAAGTTGGCCAGAAAGTTGAGTATCAACTGCCAATTACCAGAACCAACACTTCCAGCATCAACCACGAATACAATGTCCACGAAGAGACACCGGTCTGAAATGGCAATTTAAAGAATACACAGTTCAATTTTCATGAAACCTACCGAAAACAGTCCAACGTACCAACCATCCATCTCTTATGTCACTGTTAATCAAGGTTTTTCGAAATTCGTCTCTGCTAAAATATTAGCCAAATTCGCCTAAATAGGCAAATAATTTTATATACCATTACCGGTTAGCAAACAAAATTTGGTTACTTTAAAAATAACCGATTTTAGTAATTGACCAAAAAATAGTATGCTATTAAACTAATAATTGTATAAAATTTAGGCTAATTTGCCTAAATATTTAGGCAAAAATGAATGAATGGATTTCGAAAAACCAGCAATAGGTGCAGTGGTTTGATACCGTTCTTCATTGCGAATAGCAGTGAGAGAATGAAGAATGGGAAACAATAAGGGTCAATTTGGCAGGCATTCCTGTGTTTAAATTAATGATTAACATTTACCCGTTTCAGTACATTGAAATTATTAGCAATCTTCCAATGTTTAACAGAAAGATTCTGACGAACAGTAGAACAAAAGTGTCGGTAATATTTTGTAAAGTTGGACGGAGAGTAAATTCCTTATCTCAACTTTCCATTTGTGGGATGTGCATTTCAGTTTAATTTGAATTTAAATGGCCAAGATCGCCCTAATCTCACTTTAATTTATTAAACAAAACATACTGTCAGAATCAACTTGTCGTTTGATCCTCTCGAGTGTCACCTCCTCCTCATTCAGTCCGAGGTGATTCCATAATACCTCATCCAGATCCATGTCATCCGGTTGTAAGGATTGTGGATCCAGAGCGTAGCCAGAGGCAACAGTGTACAGCGATACCAGTAGCAATAGTAATACGTGAAACGAGTGACATTCTGAAAATGGAAAGCCAATTAAATCATAACTTTTTGCAAAGTCTGACCTCTTTCAAAACAAATATATTTGCGATTTGCTTTGGGACCTCTGATCAATAAAAGTTGTCGAATGGCCCTCACCCCGGCCTCCGCCACACCCTACCCGAGGGATTTCTCGGAAATGTCAAACGCAATTGTAAAATAGGTAACGGACATCAGAGCAGGGTTGGCAGGGTAATCCAAAAAATAAAGGATGAATAACAGAGGGTGCTTTAATCTAAGCATGGAATAAGTCAATGGTAATACGATTTTTTTTTCAAGTACGATCTTATTAACTTCTTTTGTTAAGAATTTCTGTTTTTAAGAATGTGAAAATTAGAATTTTCGCATTTAAACAAATAAAATTGTCTGATAATGTCAGTTGAAAATAGACATGAGGGCAGGAAGATCTCAAGAAAAATGCATTGAGAAAGAAGTACCCCCCATATAATAATCATGAGACTAAAAAGGCAAGGTTAAACAGGTCATTTTGTTTGTTCGTTTGTTAGCATACCATCTTTTATATTATTTTACTTTTTGATTACTTTTATCGAATAATCTACCTCGGTTTTTTCTTCACAAATTCCCAAACTTTTTGGAATAAATATAAACATGATCATAACTTTATTTTCTTTTTTCCTTCTTTTTTTGTCCATGTATTAATAACATTACATCCCAACATTACAACGCATTCCTGCATAATTTTAAAGAATCAGTTCAACATAAAAATTCCAAAAGATATAATAGAATAAAACTTTGATGTAAATACGTTTACAATAAATGAATTCCTCTTACCATGCGTCATTGTGAATCAAAGTGGTTCCACGTTTTTCAATCAGTTGATAACAGCTGAATCACAAATTCCTTGAATGAACCATTTTTATTTTAAATCCAGTAGAGTGAAAACAGTTTATTTTAAAACCTGTGTTCATATAATCCAAAAATAAATAAAAAGTCTCAGCACAAAATATTCTCCCAATACAATCGTAATGATTAAAGTGTATGGCTTTAACATCCCTGATTTTCTTGTGCAAATGATCAGACATAAATTTAAAAGCCCTACCCCATAAATTGCATTATCTGTCAACACTTACCGGGTTGATATTTGTATATAAATACGTATGTCTTCCGAGGAAAGAAGAAGAAAATTTAAGGGCTGCAGTTACTAAGAATCGAGCAATGCGTTTCTCCAAAAGATATAATCTAAGGTTATATATAGGTATAGGCTTTACTCAAGTAATAGGAACGAACTGAAAACTAGAATGCAGTTTCAAACGAAGAGCAAGAGCTGCTAGATTTGGCGGTAGAAAGTGCGGAAAGAGTGGGAAATTGTTATCTTCTATATATGGCCAGGTTGGACTGCTCCAGTTCTAAGAGATATTAACCCGTCAGGTGTGTTCCGCTATCTGCTGGTATCTACGTGATCCACGGAGTTAAAAACAAACCCTCTGCTATTGTCATGAGACTGTCAGCACGTCTTCATAAACTACACGGTCCCTTCGTACTGTCATAACAGTCGGCAACACCTCAGCACAAGGCAGTTTCATAAAACTGCAGTGTGCACCTAACTTCTGCACAAGTCAGGATACCTGAAGTGTGCCCCAGTGGGACTGGCCTTGGCCCACACCTCTGCACACTAGCCTACGGTTAGGAGCATGCGCCCCTTACAGGGCATTGAGGTTTCCAAGGCTGCTTAACACAACAAATTGCTGCATGCCCACTAATTTTTGACCCTGTAGTTTATGAAGACGCGCTGGGTGTCATAATCAGGTAACAGTGGAATAAGGGTGAACACCCTCGAGGTAAAAATTATAACCTTTTCTCAGGATTTTTTTTGTGTTTTGTATTCTATGTAAGAAAATTTGGATCGACTCTTTCATTGGACGAAATACTGTTGATGTCTGAGAAGTTGAAATTGACTGATGGTCTATCGCATAATAGATTTCAATTGATTTATGAAGTCAGCGGAAAATTGTGAGATGCAATAAGATAATGCTTGCTGTTTGTTTTTAACTAATTGCAAAAAAGATGTAAAATAACAAGTTAGTTTACAAAATTACCATGCAAGCAATTACAAAGCAGTCCCATGCTCAGTCTTGCATTATTATAAAGGAGTTAAAATAATTACTTATGTTCGGAAGGCCATTTTGAAAAGATTCATGTTTTCCCAGCAATGAATGAAACGTTTTATTTTGTGATCGTTTAATTTTTTTCCTGGTAATGATTCTGCTTCTAGCAAAATGTTTTCCTGAATGTATTAAAATCACATAAAGTCTATGGGTTTTTTTCTACGATGAGTATGGAAAGATTCAGTTGATTTCACTTTTCACGACAAAGTGATTTGACTAAGGCATAACAAAAACAATATGCTATCTTTTTGTTCAAAAACAATTATTGTGATGTATTGTGCTAATCGAACACCCGGTGCATGCTCTCACACTCTTGGTGCACACCAGAGTTGTAAATCGAACGGCCCCTTTGACAGTTTATCAGATCAGACTGGGAGTGCACCTTTCATGTCCCACCTATTGGGCCTGGTGTGAATTGTCATAATGGTGGTGGGTCAAGAAAAAAGTGTTTCAACAGCAGGTGTTTGTTTTGAGGACCAGTGTGTCCCATCCGCAGAGAGAACACACCAGAGTTGTAAATCGAACAGCCCCAATTGCGTAAATGGTGCTCAAATATGCAAGGCTATTTGTGTTTAGTATTCCCAATATAATTGGCAAAATATTCCTGCATTGGTATTATCCAGAAAGCGTCATATAATTTAAAACTTAATTTGACATTTCTGTTCAATATGGTGTAAAAGGGTATCAGTGGGACATGAATATATATCAAGTTATAGAATATTTAAATCATTAAAATTTAACTTCTACATCTATTTCTTTCTCGATTTGACAGTAACCATGTAGTCTTGAGGCCTGACGCTCAATCCTGGTATAAAGTCACGTGGGTCATCAAGTGGTTTCTCAGACCCCACTGCTGGATGGAATTCCAACGACTGCATCATTCCAGTGACAAACAAGAACATTCTGATTCTTGCCAACAACTCTCCAACACAGATTCTTCTTCCAGCCCCGAAAGCAAACAACCTACACCAGATAATAACTTGAATATTCTCATATATCGTTGGGGATCAAAACTAAAACGGCCGAGCTCTACCAAAAGCGGGGTTTTTTTGCAGCGCTAAATATTTCCATGATGCTAGTCATTGGCGGATCTGGGGGGGGGGCGCGCCCAAATTTTCTTCGTTTTCATGCACTTTCCGCTAAATTTTGGGCGAAAATAGGGGTGGCGCCCATCCCCCCCAACGGGCCTGGAAATCCTGGATCCGCCCCTGCTAGTCTCCAAGCATACCTT
>JBCAUI010101212.1:0-19082 GCA_038406195.1 Haplosyllis anthogorgicola
CCAATGTATTTATATATAATAATTGACAAGGGCGGATCTAGGGGGGTGGGAGGCGCCCTCCCCCCTACGGCCCAAAATTTCTTCAATTTCATGCAGTTTTTGGGGATTTTTGCGCAAAAATTAGGTTAGCGCCCCCCCCCTACGAGAAATCCTGGATCCGCCACTGATTGAAACGAAATTGTATGCAATATGGTGTTAGTAAATTAGGATTTAATTTAAGTAAAATATTCTGGCCCTTGCTCAAGGACAAAATATTTTTCACTGTTTGACAAAGGGGCCCTGATGCTTGTGATAACATAGCATATTGACTAAATAATGGACGAACTGTGTGTAGCTTAGTTGAAATTCGTGATGAGAAATGTAACTGGTAAAGAATTTTTGAAAAGCTTTAGCCAAATAAAATTACCGTTGGAAACTGAAGTGCTTTATTGGAACACATGTTCTAGGATAACGTTTTAAGAACATGAAAAAAAGAATACACAAAGTACGAAAGTACATGTATGTGTAGATCTTAAACAGTGCGACTGATACAGCACCAATTCTTATAACATTTCAGTTTTACATATTCAGAGAATGATTTGTTGTTTATGCTGTTGTCGTTGACTGATTGATTCGCAATTATTTTTCCTAATAACACATTTTCAATGCATAATGGGATTGGTGGCAAAATTTTCGTTCCGTGAATATGGCTGTTCTGCACAGCAGATCAAACGATCAAACACTTTAAATGGATAACCTCTCCGAATTAGACGAACCACAAATATATAAGTTTTAGGTGTGCTTTCAGCATTTATGGAATGAACGTTGAGTATGAAGTTTTAACTTTTTGATTTTTTTACAAGGCTAGGGGAGTTGTGACCGTGTTGGTGTGGTTGTTGTGATTTTGGCTCTGAAATTTATCAACTGGTATTTATTGTTTGTTCCTTCCATCAAAATTTTTCTGTAAATTCTTAATCTATAAATACCAAAACAAAAACTTTGCAGTTAAATAGATAAAACATATTTCAACTGAGGTCTTTAAACGCATTGATTCTCGTGTTTAATTCGAAAATCGACTCAAAATCGTGCGGCAAATATCGCAGTGGACAATTGATGTAACGAAAGATGCGTTATTCATTAAAATCTTCTTGAATTTCCTTATGTCTTTGAGAACTTTATGAAATTATGGTATAATGTTGCTGATGCTGGACAGAATTAAAACTGGATCAAATGACAAGAACAACTGACCACTGCTGCTGACTCTGAGACAAAATTTTGTTCCCGTTGAAGTTTGAGTTGAAATAACAATGCCAGACAGAAACGAGGTAGGCTTTTAAGTGCATAACTTCAACGTCTTGGGGAAGTTCAAAACCTGAATCCGCATTTTATTATAATTTATCCGCCATTACCACCATTCTAAACTCTAATGATTTAAAATGTATGGTGTAACATTTCTCTTTGACTGGCAAATTTCAAGATTCTTACAAACCTTGGCGCCGCCGGCCAGCTTCTTTTCCAACGGTCTCAATTTCTTTCATTTTCATGGGAGTTTTGGGAGCAAAAATTGAAGGATGCCTGGATCCGTCCCCTAATAAAAATGGCAATGCACACTGATATTGACAATAAGAAAGTTTTAATTGTTACTTTGTACAAATACAGGGCTGCAGGGTCACGGTGCAATGTTAGTGTTTCACTGTCATGTGTCGGTTTCCAGAATACAGACTTCAACTCAGGGAAGTTTCTCTCTCGACAGCTCTGGTGAATAAAGCATTGTTTGAAGGTAAGATTGATGGATATCTGTTGCTCCTCAGTTAGACTAATTAATTTGTATTAAATTTGTTTATGACCTCTTCATAGTTAATCACGAGGATAATTTTATTGGTTGTCTACATGTATCTGTTTGTCCGCCGAGCACCATGTCATTGAGACAATTTTAAGAATCAAGGTCTTCAAGGAGATTTTCATTCCAAGGTGTGAAAAATTCTTTGACAAACAATCAAATCATATTAAAATGTCCAGAAAATTACATAAAGGTCAAATGTCTGAAATATAAGGTAATAAAAAGCCAGATAGCCCAATGTTCTTTCTTGATGTTAATTTGAGAATAATGTCTCAGAAATTACAACGTCAGGAAAGAAAGTTGGACGAAGGAACATTTATAAATGAACATAAGGTGTTCAAGTGCTTGCGCTCATCCTAATTACAAAAAGATAAATAATATTCAGTCCGCAAAATTGAATGGTCACTTTTGTCCAGTTTTAATTTAGCCAGTCGCAATATGATACACTTCTATGTTCAGTCTCTTTTGTGACAGTGACACAACCCTATCCAATGCGGATATAATTTTCTTTTGACACATTCAATCTGTAAAACATTTTCCTGACACATCACGACTTGTATTATGAGCTTTCAAAAGGCAAAGTTTTCTAGTTTCAAAAAGCCTTATCAAGTTAAATTATAACCTGTAAATTAACTGGAAATTAAGATCTTTAGAAAAGTTGTCATGATGTCCACTTTGGGTGACAAAAGGCTTCTTTTGTTCTCGCAAATTGTATGATATTGTGTAAAGTATCCGTCATGTTTGCGGATCAAGTTCAAAAGGCTTTTATGAAAATGACCTTTCAGAAAAACAACTAAAGTAACAACAGTTTTATTCTCCTGCGTGACTATATTGTATGGGAGAAAACTAAAAATTGTTGCTTCAACTGGTTTTCACAATAATGTTACCATATTACCATTGAACTTGAATTGATATGAACGCAGGCACTTTTTCTTCGATAGAAATAAATTCTGAATTTTTGAAACATGAAATTTTCATCGGAACGTGATTAAGGAGCGTGTCAGTATTGGTGGGGGAAACAAGATTTTCTCTTTGGGGAGGTGACCAAAAGAAGAAACTTCTGCCAACTTAAGAACAATAGCGTTTTATCCTGAGTAGCACAGCATGAACTTTCTTTGTTCCGATAGGTTCCCAATTTGGTAAATTACCTCAATTGCAAATGAACCAAACTCTTTCAATTTTCTTCAAACCTCTCCAGTAGAACTATGATGAGGACAGTCGTTCAAGCAATCGAAGCGTTTCTTTTGTCTTGTTACAAGCACAACTTTTGAATTACAAGGCAGAAATTTGGCGTATAAAATGCAAATGTTGTGCAACACTCAGCCTTGTCTTTTTTAATGGATTATGTTTTCGATAATATCACATTACCAATTCTAAACATAAATGAGCATCTATTCGATACAATTACTAATAAGGTGTGGCAAAGGTTTTATTTTTGTTTTGTACTGTGACCTTTGCTAAAGAGGTTGGTTGTAACGTTGTGCCATTTGACATCGTCTTTTGAAAAATGTCATGTTTCGGTCGACATTGGATACCCGTTTGATATCTGAGTAGCCGTTATTAACACATTTAAAAAATATTTGATTACCATTTAGAAGATAAAAGGGCAAATGAACGCGTTTTACTTAACAATTCTGTTACTTATGAAATAAGCTTCGCTTCCTGATCGAAAAATCCATCATAACAGAGAGTACTCTCTGATCATAATGTCGAAGAGTTGGGAAGATAAGGCTTTTTTTATTTAATTGTTTGGATTACATTTCCCGCCGCACTTTGAAATCGGGATTTCAAAAAAAAAAAAAACTCATTTGAGGTTGAAACATGATGTGCACGGCAAGATTTTTGCATCGTAATGAGTTTCGTCAGGAGACGATTGAGAAATATTAAATATTTTATCGATATTTATAAACAGTTTGTCTTTCTTGGGACCAAGTTCAATTTTTTTTTTTTCGATCGCCGCACTTTGAAAATCCTGAAAGTGCATTGTAATCCAAATGATTAAAAAAAAAAGGCCTTTTTTAAGAAATTATGAGCCAGAATCCGCCGTGTTCCTAATTTCCCTTGTTAAACTTCCAGTAAATAATAACAATAATCGTTATTTCGCTAATTCTATAAAATAAATTACTGGTTTAGACTACATAATGGGAACCAGAAAACTGAAACTGAATATTACGTAATCACACAGAAACGCAAAAATAACATCGAGCTTATACTAATTACTAGAAGCAAACTAATCAGGGTTCAATTTCCCTTCATTTCTCTGTCCATTTCATTGCGGCTTATTACCATCAAACTGTCAGAGAATAAGAGCTTTACTCGAGACCATCATGTCATGTTACCTGTCACTTCAAGCCACTTTTATCTTGTGGATTGTGAGTGCAGTTTGCATGTGGTGACCAGTGGGTCATCAGGAAAGGTATGATTAAATAATCAGATAAGGGAGAAACACAGTTGTGTATTTTAAGTTAAGGGCGTTCACCACTTTTTGTATATTTTAAAATATGAAATATGGTGGAGAATGCAGGCACAAATGTCCCAAGCTTTCATTCCTCGATAATTTTTCACGTGTTTATGATATCTCGTTTCCAAAGATTTTGACAATTGCCAGTTAATAAAAATGCTGTTAGAAAAAAGTGTAAATAATGCGTTTTCTCCTTTTACTGCGTTATGCAATTGTTTGATCTGCGATTGGACAGCAATCAGAGTCGCCACCTTGGTATTATTTAAAACTTTCCGTTTCATTCTGAGAACTTCAAAGAAGCCTTTTGAAACATTATGGTAACTTTGTGGTTTATGGACCCACAAAAACAGGTGTCACCAAAGGAAATGTGTCAATATTATCACTTGGTTACCAATAACAACATTAAATCAACAGTCAACCACAATCAGATTGCGTCTGATGTTTCCCCCCACAGTTACGTAACTATTGCGTCACAGTTCCTGGCTGGCTGACAGTGGTCTTTTTGATTTTGAATTGAGCTAGTCTATTCTTGGCACCATTACTTCGGTCACACTGAAGTGCCTCTATTGTTAGCTTGTTAAAGTCTGAAGAATTAAATTGGCCCAGGCTATGGTCCAGTTGCATCACAAGTTGCATCATAGAATGCAGCAGCTTGGCAATGGAGAAGAACTTTCAGTTGTGGTGAGGGAGTACGTTTGATTTGCGGTCTTTCCAAATCTATACTTGTGTTCGCATATATTTAAGATATCACTGAAAGTAAGGATACGGAGGGGGCAGGAGATCGCCACATCGGATCATATCGTACCTGTTGTTTCACATACTTCAAAATTCGCACTAAGGTGAAGACTGATTCGTTTAAGATGTAGGTAGGTCTCGAACACACATTTTCATAGGTTCATGTAATTTATAAGCTACCGTCAAAGCAAGCCCCTCTTTTGAAAATGGCTTTGTCAATATCGTTTCAAAGTATAAAAGATAATTAATATTTTACTATGCACCTGTTGACCAGTCGCGAGCATTTTGAAAAGCTTCAGTTTCAAGAGAGAGGCTTGTTTTGTGATAAACTTACGTTTTCTTAAGTTGACCCACATAACTGGTATCGTGCTGAAGAGAGGTATTGTATGCAATTCCCGAGAGAAGTAAGAGGTCTATGAATAGTGACAGACTTTTTAGTGCCAACCTTCCAGTCGGTCTTTCCGCAAGCGATACTCCGACACCTTACGACTCTTGCGCGAGACTGGGTCATTCTGCGGTTAGGCGGTCAGCTGGTCTGCGCGCCGTGTGCGTGTGGGTGGCGGCTCCCACCGGCTCCCTCCTCCCCACCACCCTTACGCCTCTCTTACTGTGCCAACTGTCAAAGGCTTTAAGGAGGGATGCAATATGCTTCCATAAAGGAAAAGCATCCTTCATCATTTGAGAGACCTTAAAGCTAGCTTTGAATTTGGTCACTTTTACTAGTCTTTATTTTTGAGAGGAAATCTGTTGCCACCTTTTTAAAGGAGGTGCATTCTCCTTTCTGGCGTGCTGATTTCTGGAGTAGATCTAAGGATAACTCATTGCACAGGAAGAATGTGTTTTAAGCAGTACCCAAAGTAGTTTAGAGAGTCACAGGTTACAAATTTCATTGGCGTGTTTCAATATGATGCAATGGTCTGTTAGCAATACCAATTCTATCTAAAACTGCCATGTTTGCATAAATTTCGGCCTGAGAAACAATGAAAAAGTTTAACTAAAGTTTTGGTCTGTGGTGTTTTGATGCATCCACTTTTATTGTTTTTATTTCACGGTGTTTGAGAGAAATTGTGTGAACATGTGAACCCAAAGCCCCCTCCCACCATCACCATATCACCGTCCACTTCTGTCTCACCTTAACTACCAGCACCGGATTTGACCCTGTGTTGAGTTAGGGCCTTGAATATTATAAAGATGGGAAAAAGAAAAAGGAAATTAAGTCTCAGGTTGTCACGTATTATTTGAAAATGTCCAGTTTCAGATTAACAATAGATATAAGATTTAATGATGTAACAAAAAGACAACCTAAATTAATTTTTAATTTTGTATACATGTATCAGTACTTTCTCCATGATTTACAAGTAGTGGTAAGCCTTTCAAAGAGTTTTACTGAAGTAACAGGTAACATGACATGATGGTCTTGAGTAAAGCTCTTGTCTCTGACAGTTTGATGATAATAAGCCGCAATGAAATGGACAGAGAAATGGAGCGAAATTGAACCCTGATTAGTTTGCTTCTAGTAATTAGTAAAAGCTTAATGTTGTATCTTCATTAATATCTTGTTACATAGTCTAGCTTTTGTTATTTTTCTCTTTTCTCTAAATGTCATTGTTCTTTGCTGCATGTCTCTTACTGATTGATTTTTAACGACAAATATTTCACGATGTGTGATGTGTTTTATTTTTCCTCAAAGGGAGATACAGTGTTGTGTGTGCAGATAGAATAGAATTATTTTTCTTGTTGGTGAAATAATTGGTTTTCCTGTGTCCTTTAGTTAAAGTGCTTAAATTACGTTTGATATTGCTACGGATTAAAAGATTTGACAAAATTTCTCAGTGACATGCAATGAATTTATTTTTGTTCTGAGTGCCTTGAGAGAAAATTTTCCTTTAACCCCCTTTAGGTAGAAAACAAGGGAACTTCACGTTATGCCGTTTCACTAAGCTTTATCATATTGTATGAAATTTCTGTTAATTGACCCAGGCTATATTTCTCCTGACTCATGTGTGCATATGCAGTGTTCGGGGGGTAATTATAAAAAAAAATAAAATTGATTACGCCATTTACGTATAAACAGGTCAATCAAAGCATCTAATTGACATACAATAATTTCAAGGCAACAATTACACTAAAAGCATTAATTACTTCACAGACTAATTTTCGAAGCTCAAATATATCAAAAGAAAATGTCAAATGGTAAAAATTCAAAAGAAAGACTTTGAAATAAATTGCCTTCTTTGTTGCCAGAAGACATACGTTTGTATAGATTCATATCATATTATCACCAGAGTTTTGTTGAATTCATATCATATTATCTCATTAAAGCATTTGCTGACTAAATTTATTTCTTTCATTTACTTGGAAGAAGTAAGTATGTCGGATTTTCTGTATAAAATTACAGCAAATGAGAATTTAAATTATAGCATTTCCTCTGCAAAGCTTTACCCTGTAAGCCAGTCACAAAAACAGACGGGTCAGGTTTTTTTCAAAAGGTATCTCACACCCTATCTGTAAATATGACCACTGGATGACCCATGTAAGGATGTGAAATGCATCCAATTTGAATTTGATTTTCCTGGTGTTCCAAGTAAAACAAATAAAAAATGGGGAAATGTAAAGTTTAACACTTGGCTTTCAAGGTTCTTTTTTTAAATTATGGGTATTTACCAATGGTTCTGAATTCTAATTTGGCATGGCCAGTATTAACATATTTGGATGGCCCATCTGTCAATATTGCAATTTTGTGCATAAAGCTTCAAAAAGGGAGTCATATTTTTAATCAAATGATTATCTGAATGTTTTCGCTGCTGTTTTTATTCTATTTATAAATTAGATCAGATCTGTAGATCTTAAGAACAACACAACAAGTTCTGCCCGCGTAATTTGCAACGTTCAACAATTAAATTCCCATTGCTACTTTTTGTATAAACGTTTTATAAACGTATACATTCTAACATAGGAATTGATTTTTGCCGTTTAAAAAATAACTGATACAAATTTTTGTCTAACATTATCAATCTGTTTACCTAATTATTAGTAAACTTTACCGTGATAATGAAACAGATGTTTCCTTTTAAAGTTCAAATATCAAGACCCAGTCGTGTCCAACAATGGTCAGTGTATGCGTCTGTGTGGCAGGGTAACTGTTACCATAAATAGCCCATCTTTGCAGTTACCAAGCGTCTGTTCAACTATGACGTAATAGTAACGCCATAGTGGGACATCAAACGCAATCTGAATTATTGTGGGTTGTTATTGGTAAGTAAGTGATAATATTGATACATTTCCTTGGTAGCACCTGTTTTGTGGGTCCATAAACCACACGCAGTACCCATAGAATTTCCCACATCCATTTTAGTGTTAAGAAGAAAGAGAAATTTCCCCAAAAATTCGTGATGTAATCAGAGAATAGATCGGTAGTGAAAACGTCAGCTAAGTGAGATCTTGAACAGTAAATTACAACACAGAACACGAAATGGTCAGCATATGGTTGGGAAAAAAAAAAGATAGAAAAGATCAAATCTAAGATTATAAAATTATATCGTATTGTTCCATCATGTGCCATGTGAAATTGTGCAGATATTTTTAGAAAATTTAATTACAGCCTCATTGAATATGTCAAAACGAGTAAAACATAATTGGAAAGCTGGCGATGAAATATAATAACTTTTGTTGTATACACGTTGCTTATTGCTTGGATTTGCCAAAAGACAAATGTAAAAGAAAACAGCTTATGTAAATATCGCGGTCTTGTTACCAAATACTACATAGAAAGGAATGGTAAAGGTCACATTTGAATAGTATCAAAATAATATGCGGTGAACTAGAGATAACCTTTAGTTTCAAAAACGCTCACCCTTTGGTCACATTCAATGAAGCATCAACGTGAACCACTTTTTTTATCGTCTATTCAGAAGAGCCCGCCTTTTCGAGTTTCCACCTGTTGGTATGACGTAACAGCTCAACTAGATTTGAGAAATTTGACCTTTTTACCTGAAATATGGTTCTTTTATTATTTCAAAATTAATTAATGTGATTTGTCTGCCTCATAATAAATCACGCTTCACTTGACTCTTTTTTCCCTTAACTTTTGAATTTCTTGACCGCGCATTTTGATTGGCTCACCATCATTAGGTATTAGGTAAGGTGGGCATTAAAGTTTTGCAATCAGACTTTATCTTAGAAATGTGAGTAAAGTTTTTCTTTAATGGGAAATAAACCCCAAACACTGTTAGACATATGTAAGCCTTATCCACTTAGACATTTAAACTTTTGAATAGATTAAATTAAAGCACATCCTCTTGGCATACATGTGGCACGTTATGTGAATGTTTATAATTTTAGGCGCAGAACTTTAGTGGCAGGTTGGTTCATGGTCTTGTTCATATTTTATTCGGATATAAATATTATTATTGGAAAAGTTTTTTAAAGGAAATGCAGTTTACAAGAGTAAACTCAATATAAAATAATAAATAATAAATTTTCAGAAAAGATGGTAACTTATACGAACTTTGTAGTGTTTGAAACACCTGATATAAATTGTACCAAAATGGAAATGGTTGGATTCCTTCCTACACGAAATTTCAAGTTTTTAAACATTAATTGCTTCAATTAACAGAATAAGTAACTTCATTGACGCTTCATTACTTAATTAACACAATAATTTATGTAAAAATTTGGTTTTTTGTAATTTATGTAAAAATTTGTTTTTCATTTACTAATTTGCTACACGGAACCATAAACTGCAGTTGCCCTTTTAATCAGTGCAAAGTTTAAGTTGCCAATAATTAATATCTCACGACGTAGTCATCATATTCAACCAACAGTCATACACCGCTTAAAATTGTGCAAAGTTTCACTTGCACGTGTATGATATCATTGTGAAGTGAAATATGGATATTCGGAATGACGTAAGTGGTGAAGACAGGGGGTTTGTTTGATTTCAAACTAAGGGTTACACAAGGTTCACGCAAGCGAAAATGTGACGCAACACCGTTTCACCTTTGAATTTAACGCCCAACAACAATGACCCCCGGGTGTCCACCTTCCCAAAATAAACCGCAGACCAAATACCATGACGTAAGAGACCAAGCTTTATGGTGTAATACCCCTCTAGTAATGCTATTGTAAAGCTCTTGACCAGACGTGCAATACTGTGTAATGCCCCATAATGTTGATGCTTATGCACAAAAGCAACGTTTATTTTTCACAAAGAAGTAGTTGTAAATCCAATTAAAGGTTATTTATAGGAGGTGGGGAACAGCAAGAAAAAAGACATCAGACCCTTATGTCATATTGTGTTAAGTTGTTGTTTGGGCGTGTAAGTTGTGCAATCTATTAGCTTAATTTCAATAACCAGAGGGATGTTTATTGTGCGTGTAATTGAGCCTCACATATGTTTTTATGGCTTAACATTACGGAAAAGAGATATTCACGATGGATGGTTATTCTCCACCACATAGTGGAAAAGTGTGTCTGTGTAGTTTGGTGGTTTGAGAGAGTGCGTGAAGATTTAGACTAAAGAAACTGGACATTAGTTAGAGGGAAATTGGTACAGCCAAGTCCCTATTGGCTGTCCTAAATTGAAATAGCAATGGCTCTGGAGACAGATTTGTATATTTTCATGTTTCTCCACATTTGCCAGGTACCAAGTTTGCAGTTGGCAGTATGAATTAAGACCACATGCTCTGCATTTCCATTATGTTCATATAGCCTGGGCAATGGCCTCAGAATCCAAAGAATCTGTTTATGAATTATCATTGGCGGATCTAGGGGGGGCGCGGGAGGCGCGCCCTCCCCCTTTACGGGCCTAAATTTCTTCATTTTCATGCAGTTTTGGGGGATTTTTGCACTAAAATCGGGTAAAACTTGGGGCGCCCCAAGGTTGGCGCCCCCCCTACGAGAAATCCTGGATCCGCCACTGATTATTTTTGTTTACGTCCATCAGACATTCATATTAGAACTTTATAAATAATCTTATTAAATTTAAACTATACAACTGTTCAAAATGCTTTAAAATGTATCAAGGTTGCAAATGAGCTGACCGACAAATGTAATTTCTTATCATTAATGCACACTGGTGATACGCTTATTATTTTACGAGAAATAATAGTATCACAATCATATATATTCATTAATTATTAAGAACTAATGTTATTAATAATTGCTATAAGCACATGTTAACAATAAATGTCATGTGAGCTTGTTTTATAATTTTAAGACTTCCTGGTGGTCTATGCTAATTATTGACAAAGGGTACTCAGGGTTCAAATTTAAACACAAAATGAGGTAACTCTGGTATCTATTCCTATGGGGTCTTCCTTTACTTAAATAGAATGATGGCCACCCTTTAAGTGTTTTAAAATATACGTTAAATAATGGATGTATGTGACATTGTTATATAAGGCGAGTTTCCCGCCATTGCATTGCATGTCTTCAACAAATGGTGGTTTATGGAAATTAGTCTATTTGAACTTGCACTGAAACCGTCATTTCTACATTTCTCAAACCGAGTATCCGCAGCATATTTTGTTGCTTCTCATGGGAATAGGAAATATTAAGTCCAGAGCAATTAGAACCACATCTGAATAGGAATACACTCGAAGCTCCATTTGATTCATGTGTACTGTCAACATAAGCCGTGAACAAATCAAGAAATTCCTACCAAAAGTTTAGAGCCAAAATTCAAAGGCACAGGGTGCTTTTGTTTCCTCCTTTGTTCTGTACCCTTAACTTTTAATAGGAATTTCTTGATTTGAATTATAAAAATACTCCATCATTAATTCAAAATATCAAAGATACTTTTACAGATAAAGGACATTTTTCTTACATTATATGTCCTTTTTTTACATGTGTGACAAATTACTTCAACATATGTATCGTTAACTTAAGATGTTACAGAATGACTAAAAGTGCATGGAGTAATCTCGGTTACTTTGTTTTGGTCAGTGTAAGGAACTGTTATGTAACCCACACCAGAAGGTTATTATTCCAAACGATTGGAGCCCTACTTAACAATATGTGTGTGTTATTCCACACGAATGCACGAGATACTCAGCAATATGTGATAACATTAGCTCAATCTCCACCGTATTAATGGACAACATGGAGCTGAGGGAGGAAGTTAATTTCAAATCAAAGCCGCAATATGGATCCGTATAGATACTCACATAGAGTAAAAAGAGGTGAACTGTATTCTCCTTAATCAAAATGTCTGTATCCAGCTTCAGTGCACGAGAAAGCGCAGAACAACAAATTAAAACGAAGTTGCTCTATATAGTTAATATCTTATAATCTGTCGAACTTAAAATCAGGCATTTCCATTTAATCGAAAAGGCAGACAGATATGTACCATCAGATATGTATCACAAGATGTGTACCAACGTATGAATAGCAAATACATAACATTCATTTAAGTTAAATTCAAACATAGGTTACCGAAGGTTCAAACTTTATCCGTCAAATGACATAACTTCATTTCCATATTGAACAAAACTTTACATTAGCCCTTGGCGTCTCCTTTAAGAAATAAAATAAATCAACTGTGCATTATGATGTAAGCACCTACTCCTTGACCCTTTAGAATCGACATACCAAGTAATTATATCATTCTACTCCATTGCCCAACTAAAGAAAAACGCAATATTTTCTAAGAAATGTAATTATTGCGTGTGCTTTGTTTACTGATTGGCTAGTTCTGATAGAAATATAAGTGGAAATTGATTCTTATTGTTCTGCAAGAATAGGCATGTATTATTTGACTACATTTACAACAATTTAAACGATAAGATTTTGTATGTGTAGAAAAATAATTTTGCGCTGGTATATGCGTGCGTTTTTTCTTTGTGACATAGATTTAAAATTGCACGACTGTTGTTAAAATAACCTACAATATTTCTGGTTAAACAATGTTATATTAGAGCACTTTAACGGGACCAAATATTCGAGTGTGATATGTTAAATACAGCAGTATCAAAGGCAGATTCATTTCCTAATTTTGAACTCCGTCTGATGGAACAAGTACCACAAAACTACCAATACACAATGTTGTTATGCACAACAAGTCATTTACTGAGGTAAGATTTCATAATGTGGCCTCAACAATGAGTTGTAACCTTTGAAGAAAATCAAAATAAATCACAGGAAATTATTTCTTTAAACACTTGGGAATATTGTATAATTAAGGAAACAAAATTGTCGAGCTTTCTTTGAAGATGGAATATTTGTATATTCCCCTTTGTTCACCAGTTACAATTCTTTCCAATGATAAGAAGATTTTTGAATCAAAGAAATTCACCTCGAAAATTCATATTGTAAAGGGAGGAAAAATGCAAATTAATAAGGGCAAAAACGTTCAAATTATTTTTAAACAATAGAATTTCACATAGTTTTTTTGTTAAACTATAAATAATGTAGCATTCATTAGCTAATCTTTCATAATCGAGCTAAAGTTTTGAACTCATTTTGATCCACTGACAGATTTAAAGCAGAGGATGAAATGTCTGGTTAAGGCTCTTCATTTTGAGAACAATAGATGTCAATAAACAATAGAGTCAAAGACACAGAACGAAATTCCACTGACGCAAAATGAAATCCATCAGTACACGGAATTTGTATCAGTTTCGAAACGTCCAGAACAAAAGAGAGGACATAAAGATTTCACACTGCGCTTTTGATGCGCCATTGTTCCCAAACTGATACAAATTCCGTGTACTGTTTCAGGAGCTGATGGCATAATATTCCAATATTTTATATTTAAATCTATCATGTAAATTTTACAAATAGCTTCAACACAACACTGTTTTATTTATCATGCACTAAAAACGATTACGTAGCCCCAAGGGACCGAATTTTCTTCACGTAAATGAGAGGTTCCCGTAAAATAGGGTTGGATTATATTGTAAAATGTTCATTTGGTTCCTAGTTGTCTCACGAAAAACACAAGTTTCACGTAAAATGCAGGCCCCACTGTCTTTTGTTAAATTGCAGTTTTCAGTGTGTTAATGGATGGTCTTGCCAATGTTTAGTTAATATTCAGTTGCAAAAACAAAGACCACCGTGTGAGATAGTTCTACGTTATGCATGTCTCTTCATTTTAAAAAAATAAAACTTTTGTTCGGAAGATCTGTGGTAACTATTTGTGGCGTCAAGATTACATTTATTCACTTGTTCTGCTTAATGTAACCAAACAGTTACCAAATATTGGGGGTTTTTATTGAAAATATTTCAATTTAAACAATAATTGAATTCAAAATATGTGTTGAGAGGAGACTCACTTGATCTTTAAATTTGAGAATTAAGAAATATACAAGTGTTCAACAACAGAAGTAACACATATGTTTCATTACTTACGCGTATTTGTAGTTAATGTTGATGAATATTTCATCATCAAAGTAAAGTTCAATTATCTTATTATCCCATAAGACATCCTTCTTCGTAATTTACGTTCCCAGGTTTATGTTGGTTAATTTCCTTTGATGCACATCAATTTCCCTTTCTGGGTTCTCAAGCCTTTGAGATAATTTCTTACATTATGACATATTACAAAGGTTACTACAAAACTTAAGTCCCATTTGAGTTACAAACAATGGTCATTGCGTAACAAATCGCACAATTTACAAACGTTTAGGACTTTACAGAGTAATTGTCAACATGAAACGCACAATATTAATTAAAAGTACAAGTTAGGTTTGAAACGCAACATGAAGATCGAAGATATTTATAAACAAGACAAAGTCGAAGTATTTAATTGACGTTTCACTTAAAAATTGCATGCTGTTAAGTACAATTTCGAGATAAAATGTAACAATAAATGATGTCACACAAATACTGTTGCAGATTGTACAAATAACAAGCAGCAAAGCACAATACACATTATACTTCAATATGTGGAAATGAACTTGTCTCATTGAAGGAATAAAGTTTGAACCTTTCTTAACCTTTGTTTGAAAATAAAACAAACTCTAAGAATGGGTATTTAAATTTATTGACGCCTCATCTATAATCGTGTCTGTTTAATTTGGTATTGCGGACCTCCATGAAAGTTTGCGTCAATTCTTATGATGATTGCTGCAACAAAGACTCTCTATATATTCAGTCATGAATAAGAGATACCAAAGGTAATGCAACCGTTATGCTAAAAATATTTCATGGCATTAAATATACATTAAACGCAGCTTTGATGGTGACCGTAAAATAATTTAATAGCAAAACCATGTTCACTATAAACAGTTTGCATGTTATGTCTGTGAACTCATTCTCTGAGCTTTAATTAAAACGCGACCGCCTCTGAGATGCGATGTTCTGTTGCGTAAGTTTAGCTTCAGGCTGCAGTATCCCCTACATCTCCTATTCCTTCAAATCGCCTGAAGACATTAATATGGACAAGATGTTTCATAACCAATGCAGATGATTCTAAAATCGCACGTCGATTAATTATTATAAAAGTTTTGTTCACTTATGAAAATGCTGGTCACCGCTTGTAATTTAAATGCAGCTGAGAACTCACCAAACCTTTTCATCATATGCTGTTTGAAACACGTGGCATGAATTCAACAAAACACTAACCCGATTTATCTGTCCTTTCACGAAGGACCTTCGGAGCGGCAGTGCCCGAATCAGAAGAGTTTTCTCAAAGTAGAAATAATGGTCATCATGAGTTGTCCTATTTTGTCTGAAACTAAGGATTATTTCATCTGGCCCATGGGTTTACTGCTGCTCCTGTTGTTGTCGTCGTTGTTGTTGTTGTTATCGTTGTTGTTGTTATCGTTGTTGTTGTTGTTGTTGTGTTTCTTGTTTTTAATTCACGTTTAAAACATTACTTGTTTCCCTGATGAAGAAGACTTTAAGAAAATGATTTTGTTTTGATTCACAAAAGAGTGATACATTTCCAAGGGAAAACGACCGATCAAGAGATCTTTTACCATGACAACAATTTATATTTTTGTTCAATGTTATCTTATTGTCACTCATGTCTCGAAGTTATCCTGCAACAAATTCTTAAGGGTCGTCATTTAGGAAATTGTGCTAATCTCACAGGCCCCACACTTCCCTACGAAGGTTCATTGCCCAGGGCACTTCTCGGTGAGAAGCTGCATTACATTATTACATAACAGCTCCTTATGGGACTCCTGCAGGCAACATTATGGAACATTAGGCTACTAACTGATGAAAGGCAAAGATTGCCACTTAAAATGTCATCAACACTTCCAGGAAAGCCCATTGAACTCTGGCTTGAACTCCATTTTCTTTCGTTTCTTATGTAACTTTGTGCAGTCATATATCATTATTGTACATGCAGTTTGACAGAAAATGTTGAACTTCGGAAAAAGTATGAACTTCGGAAACGGATAGTGTTGTCCGAACAGTTTGGCAAATGCACGTGGTTGTCTTTTAGTGCAATAGGTAATCCTCATGCTGCGCAATGAGGGTCTATGTATTGGACGAAATCTACATTTGTGTTCTGGGCCGCCATTGCAAAAAGTTGACTAGGACCCCCCTCCCCTCTCCCGGTACTAGGCTCCAAATCCAGCCGAAACAGAACCCAAGTTGTCGTGAGCTCTGACACCAAGGGAAACAATGGTATCAATAATACCCCATGGCCACTACAAGACCCCAAGATGGCTAAAGGGTGCAATGTGATCCCTTGGCATGGCATTCTGTGCTGTAAAAGGTGTTGTGCCACACTGATCAATCCTTGCCAAGGACTAAGTCCAATATGGCCAAAATGGAACCCATCTCATTGCAAGCTCTGGCACAAAGGAAAAAATGGTGTCAACATGCCGTTTTTGTGGCCAGGTACCCCTGGATGTCTGCTACAAGACCCCAAGATGGTTAAGGGGTGCCATAAGATCCCTTAGCCTGGCACTCTGTGCTGTAAAGGGTGTTGTGCCACCCTGATCCAATGTGGCCCAAATGAACCCCCACTCACCGCCCAGCACTCTCACTACCCCTCTGTACTGTGAAAAATGCATTTCTGGCCATTTCAGACAATTCTGTGAAAAGTCACACTCTAAATATGGCATGAGGGTCAGTGCTCCGTTAGGTCACTTCTCCTTAAGATTTGTTATATCGATTAAATGTGAATACTCAATGTTACTTTAAATTTTGTTACAAAATATGGTGAGGACTTTATTGATGCACATTTATTTTGGGGTTGGTGGCATTTAGAGTCATCATTAATATTTCAGGACTAACCATGGGCACGCGGATAAACACCGAGGTAACTCTACCTCAGTGCGGTGGTAGATTCCTCATCACTTTTCACTTCAACATGACACGACATCTGCGGGCTGGTAACGATGTTGAGACTGTGGGGAGAATAGCCGACTGGGTTTTTGCCAACACGGACCCACGTAATCCCCCAGACTGGGTTCATAAAGACAGGGACCGGTGGGGCAAGCAGTCAACACAGGTCAGGAGAATACAAATATTACAGAACAGTAGATGTCTGCCTATTGCTTAACCCCATAAACAGTGGTGTTATGGAAACCTACAAAGTGGGTGACACTTGTTAGTGGTTGATCCAAGGGGGACGCCATCGGCACCCGCCCCCTCCTACGACCCTAAATTCTTTCATTTTTATGGTTACTTTTGTGGCAAATATTTAATGGCGCCCCCTCCAGCGGCCTGAAGACACCGCAGTGCCCCTCTTATGAGAAATCCCGGATCCGCCCCTACTTGTGGTTCACAATCAAGAGAATATATCACACACATACTGAATTACTGAGATTCTGATGAATTAATAATCTTCAGGTTACAGAATAGCGTACATCAACGGGAACCACCCCGCACACCCTGGGACTGGACTGAACCATCCTTTATTCCAATGGCTAGATGCCCATTCACGATCAGGTAATGTGTAATATATTTTAGCGACCGTAAACATATTTTATTTTACTTTGATGGCTCATATAAATAAGCCAGACACTATATTTAGAAAGGTAAAACCATTTATGAGTAGAAAACTTTGTTGTTTTTTATGGGGTTTTTTTTTGTTTGTTTTTATGTTTTTAAAGAAAGGATTATATATATAGTTAACCTGGGAATAATTTCATAATACAGGTTACAACTGCCTTATATGGCGAGGACCGACGGATGAGGATCCGCACATTTATATCACCCACTTCGACCCCTTTGGAAATGCTAGAGATGATGCCTTGGTACAAATGTATGGTCGTGGGATAGTTGATGCCTTCAACAGGCATGGATGGCAGTGGTGACCCACAAATATCAACAGTAGAGAACAAGCAGATCAAGAAATTAATATTGCATGTTAGCAGTTGACAACATTGCAAAGAATACGAAAAGGTGAACACTGCAAAAAAATAGAGAGAAAATAATAAAAGGACGACAATCGACTTTTTCAGAAATCCACTTTACTAATTAAACTAATAAGTAAACTCCGTGTGGAATCAATTTTTTGAATACATAGTTACTAAAATATGATGAAAGCGTACACGTTTTTGTTACTTATCATTCAATTATAGTAACCATGTAACCAAAATATTGATTCCAGATATAGTTTACTAATAAGTCTAATTAGATAAGCAAATTTCTGAAAAACTCGAGCTGGATTGTTAAAAGGCATAAAAAGGCTTACAAGCTAGCTTGCAGCTCAAGTCGATTTCTCAGCTTGATTACCACTGGCGCCTGGCTAGAACATAGAATGGCTCGCGACAGTCGGAATCCGAAGCAAATAAAATGTTGAAATTATCGTCCTGCAGTGACTTCTTACGTTTTAATTATATCTCGTGGGTTGTTTCATAAATTGTAGCCGAATGGACATTCGGCGGACATTGTCCACAATTCTATTGTAAATTTAATCTAAATGGTTCTACAATTAGAAGCATTGAGCACTCACAGTCTCACCAGACCAAGGTGTGTAAAATTGGTACCAGCCATATGTTGGGAATGGGATTGTGCGCAACTCTATGGGGGATGTTTAGCTGCCATCTGATCTCATCATCACTAGGTCATGACTCACTTCATTACTGAACCATTCTATCAGATTATTTTTTTGCCATTTATTTTTGAAGAATTTATTGATGTTACAGTAAAAATGATTTTTGT
>JBCAUI010101322.1:0-19073 GCA_038406195.1 Haplosyllis anthogorgicola
GGTTGGACCTGTAGAAAGCCCTAATAAATCAAATATAAACACTAGAACCAGTGTTTGGTGCTTCTATTTACGTGAAAGGAAACAAGAAATAACATAAATTGCGGAAATGAGCCTCGCGCCTGAGTGAGTACTTTAAGACATTTATGGTATTTACTACTTTACCCGTTTACGAGTTTAGTCCAGTAAGGGAACTTTATTCTTGTTTATCTAATGGGCTAAATAATGAACTACATAAGAACATTTTTTAAACTAGCATAAAATTAAGTACGAATAGCCAAAAGTGCACCAAACTTAAAAAGTCACAGTGACACAGTATTAATAGAAACGTATTTAACATTTTAACGATTTTGAGTCGGATAAGTAGATACTTGACGAGTCCGTGTTGGTCCGTGGATTAAACTAATAAGATAAGTAAAGGAGATTAGCCACGAAGGGGTCACAAGTCAAAAAGATTAAAACTGTTTATTTGATTCACCCATTGTCATGTTAAAGGTAAACAAAAGTTCTAGATTTTTCTGTATTTTAATCTCAATTGAATGATAATCTAGTTCTAAACGCAAAAATGAAACAATTGATGTTAAAGAAAACACTTAACATGTATCCACTGCAAAATTTTCAAACCCACGCTTACAAGCGTATTCGATAGATCACGGCCAAACTCGCTCCAAACTCGGTAAAATCTTAACTGAATGACCCCAGGTAATTGCTGAAGGAGGGCAGTGGAGAATCCGGGGGTGGTGCAGGTCTTTCGAGTTGAAGGGCGTCCTGGAAAAAGTTACAGTTTCAGTCGGAATACAAAGACCGTAATTTAACTATAAATTGAAATGAACAAACACTTCGATTAAGTTTGAGGAAGAGGGTAGGGAGGAGAGAGCATTTTGGGATTAAATTGGCACAAAAAAAGTTTGGGGGGGGGTCAGTTCGATAGACAGGCGATCAGAAAGCTGTCTAAATGTTAGCATTAAACGCCTACAATTTTCAAAACGTAAACAGGGCGCACAGATCGTGTGCAATAGGGTGGTAAATTTTCCGGATAACTTAAGTTTTTCCGGATAAGTTATGGGAGGGGGGCACTTTAGATAAGTTGTGGGTGTTTCAGGTAGAAGTCGCTACAAAACCACCCGCATTCCGTTAATTACTTAGCGCGGTTATTTCTGAATTATCTGACAGAAGCGAATTAGCAGTTCGGTTTATTTGCCAATATGTTACGGATGGTGCAAAGCTCCACACATATTATTCACAACTATAGTCAATTTAGAACCCTAATTACAAATTGAAAGAGAAAAGAAAACTTGGTGGAGGTAAAAATGTTACATTATCCAGTACTTAACCTAACTTGTTACAAGATGTTTAACCCAGGTAGTAAATACAAATTGTTGGAATAGATGCATAAAGAAGAGGATCCCTGTGAAAATTAAACAGACTCTGTCGACCTGACAGCAAGTTTACCTACACTTGAGTACTTCACAGAAAAGTAGACCGACTAGTTTCAGGACTAGTTAATGGAGAATTTTTTTAGGGGGTTTTCACTTACTTGCAGTGTTTAATTAAAAATTTTATAGTGGAGGATTTACATTTATTTCATCCTCAAAATAAGATTTTAAATTAATTTCTTTCACAGCTAGGTTACGGTAGTGTTTTGAAATGTTATACAGTTCAGAAGATTGAAACTTGAATGCCAAACGAATTTTCCTTCAAAGTCATCTCCTCAAAATCTGAAAGTCAACGGAGGAAAAAAAGCAATTGAAACAAACGATCTGTGTAGACACATGTAATGTTAAAGTGAAGTTTGAGTAAAGTTTCCAATGACAGAAGTTCAATAGTTGTATAAACAACATGTCAGCTTCTTCAGAATGTTTTGCGCTTTTTCCATCGACTTTTCCATTTTCAATGAAGTTTTGAAGACTAACAGATTTTGCATTATTTATTTAAGCAATGTTTTCGGTTTAGAAAAATGGCCGTGTTAACAAAGTGAAGTACATACAACCGCACAAAAAAGACCCCGAATGAATTATTACAAATTTGTACTTATTAAACGCAATTTGTTAGATAGAGGTCTGTTGCCATATTGACTCTGCATAAGTGAAGTACTCGAGTTTGGACCCAATAAATAGATAAGTGTAGCTCTTTATCTTGATTTGACATGTTTACTTGTACCCACAAAAAATTACTTGATAAGTTGATATCAAACAAGGAAAGTAAAAAATGTGTCATATTTGGTTGACACAATGTAGACTAGGCAGGAACATGACTGTAATGGTATCGGTTAAAATACAGTGGAACTTTGCTTGAACGGCCGGTTTCATTAACGTTTCTGCCCAAATGCCCAAATGCTTCTGCCCAAATTAAGTAAAACATTTGGCTTATTGATAATGCCCCAGAAAAATTTAACACTTGACATCCTGTGGGATTAAAAATAATCAGTTTAATAGTGTTGTAATTGAATAAAATTCGCGGAAATAAAATAGGAATCCTTACTCATTCCTCTTAATGTGGACTAAATGGCCATTGAAATGTTACCCCAATTGTGAGTATGCATGTTAATGAGCTAAGGGACATGTTGTCTGACCAATCAGAACGCATTAAGATAAAACCATGGGTATATATCCGATCATGACCTCGCTTTGATCTTCTCTCTTTACCCGTAATGCCTCACAGAGTTTCGGCGTAACGAAGGTAAACAATTCAAAGTCGATGTGTTTGCAGTGTCAACACTCTCCGTTCCATTGTTTTCACTCTGCAATTTCTACATTTGTTCTTTCTGTGAATTCTGTGCGAAGATGCATTGCATTGATGTGTGCATGTGCATATCATTAAGAACTTAATCAGAACCTTTTATTTTCATTGTGCTTAAGTATTTATGTGTCTGCAAACAGAAAAGTGTCATATGAAATGTTTGATTTATGCCTTCATAGGCACAAGTGATTGTCGAACGCGTGTTTGTATTGTCTATTGATGTTGTACGGAATGAAATGGAAATGTCTCATTTTCTTTTATCAGTCAGAAAGAGTAATTTCTAAATTTGTTGTAAAAAAATCCCTGTATTTGAGTAAATGCTAGATGGTCGTTTAGTGTAGATCGATTGTGTATGTAGTGTTAGTCACAGTATACAGTTACTTTATCAACTTCTAGTCTTCCAATATATTTGCAGAATTTTTCTGTAATTTGGAAATAATTTGCTCCACTCATTTCTACGTTACATATTCCTGTATAATAATTAATTATTAAACCCTGGTTCAATATAATGAACAATAGGTCTGAAAAATTGCCATCTAATTGTAAGGTTAATGTTACATTAGCCTGCACGAAAATCGCCTTTTGTAACATTGGCCTAATTCTGATCTGCCGTCAAGATTCGACGAAGTGAATGTATAGTGTGTTTCAGAAACAGTCAAAATAGAAATCACTACAACAAGATTTAGTGTTTATTTCACTAACGAATCAGAGTAGGAGTATTCGTTCACTCTTAAGGCCAGACTCCACCAGATTTTTTTATCATTGTGAAAAACATGCAAAAAGGCAGTGCGAATTCGCATTTGGTGGAGCCCGCATTTTCGTCGCGAAAAATGCTTTTGTTAGAGCCGTGGCATTACTCTTTAGAACAAACAGAATACCAAACGCAATAATTTACGTTTACGTCTTGATTATTGAAACGCCTTGTTCGTTCTGAAGAAAAAACGAAACCTAAAAATATCGTATCTTAGCCTTGTCTTTATTTAATGTTATTCTATGTTACAGGCGTGAATCCGTGCGGTAGGAACAATGGTGGATGTTCTCATTTGTGCCTGATGTCACCGCGCCCTCCGTTCTACAGCTGCGCCTGCCCGACCGGCGTCAAGCTGAAAGACGACGGCGTCACGTGCGCCGACGGTAAGTTAACCTCAATGCATTTGTGGGGAAATTGATTTGATTCCACACAAAAAGAGAGGAATAAACCTGCATTAACTTTGTTTGAAAATCTTTCCAATGTCTATCCTCGAAAATCCAGACGTTTAAGATTCCGCAAGATTGGACAGGGCGGGCCATCAACAAGATACGGATCAGGCATATTGATTACAAATTACAGTTACATTATGTCCGGGAACAATAGGCGGCACATTGTTACGTTACAAAGGACAATGGACGCGGGGATTGACAGGCAATTACTGATCATTATTGAAAAATTCTTATCTGTAACTGGGCAGAGGAGAGAATGAAAGGAATTTATGAATCTGGGAAAAGGATTTTCGAACTTCTGTAAAAATTGAGAAGAGAGATTGAGAAAAAAGGCAAAATATTTTACGAATTGTTTCTTCATTGTTTCATCTAACATAATTTTAAAAAAATGAAATTACGTTTAAGAAATGATATCCAGTTCTTTTTGCACACATTTGAGAAAAAATGAAAAGGTAAGCAAATCTAATGCTGACTGTTCACTGTTCATGTGCAAATGAAATTGCACATAAGGGAATGCAGATTTGAAAAGTCGGCAGTTATGTTGCTTGTGGCAAACGGTCGCATTTACAAACTTTAAAGAATATTTAATAGAAAGAGAGAAAAAAATTGGGCTAACACTGATGTGACTCGATTCTAATTGCAGCTGCCTGCCAATGCGATCAATGTAAAGTGAATGTTGTAAATACTTGTATGCAGTAAAGGTTAGGAAATGAATGGAAATAAGAGTTGGGAAAGTCAAGATTATCACTTGTCACTCACGGTGACAGTGACATTTCCTTTCAGAAAAAGCTGCTGATCCCAAAAGTTGATAAGACTTCCCTCTGCCAAAGGGTAATTGTAATTATATTCGTAGAAGAACTTTAATTGTTTGGTTGCTGTAAGCTGTTTCATTACAAGTTTGAAATGTTCCGTTATTTTTGCATCAGTCGTAAAGAAATACTCAGAAGAGTTTCATCTGTGACATTTTCACTTTTGAAGCAGTTGGTGACAATTACTCCCTTTCTTCATGAAAGAAGATAAAAAACGAGAAGGAGAAGTATTTCTGAAATAGAACCAGATTAGTTAAAAGACAATATGTTTTGGTTCAAGTTTGTCTGAAATTGAATAAGAAAATTACAATTGTACATTAATCCTTGGCATTCTTCAAAATGATAGCTTTGTATGAACACAACTTGATTGACAGGCGAACAAAGACTAGGGTGCTGATAGGAGATTGTTAGGGGATTATTTTGTGAAGAAAGGGGCACTAAAGGGGACTTGTCGTGGGATTACAAGAGAATTGACTATAAGTACCTCTATTGGACAAAGTAATGAATCTGGTGGGAGGGGATAGGTTTGTCTGGCAAAGTTACTCTTTTCTCTTGTAGTGTAGACATCTTTGTAATGATCAAAATGAAGTGAACTAGGGTAGCACTACAGCAAGAAATATCCATCCTATTGCACAAAAGCATGAGAAAAATTATTATTGCACGTCGATGCATGCAAAAAGCAGTCAGGAGTTGAAAATAGTTTCAGTAATGTTGCATAATGTGGTCTTTATAGTTGGTGCATATGCTTTTGTATTCAACCCTGTAATATGACATCAAAATGTTAGGTTTAATTTTTGGAGATTTCAAAGTAAAATTGGCTCAAATTGGCAGGTAAACGCTACATTTGAAATCTAGTTTTGTCAGACCAAATATGGGATATGAAAATTGCCATATTTGTGGCCGACATAAGTGACAGTGCAATTCAAATATCTTATCAACAAAGCTTTCCTGAAAACTTGACAATTTAAGCTACAGCAGAATCCAGCGAAGCTCTGCAGGAAAGGCATTCTGCGACATTTTGTGATGAAAAATATACTGCATTTGGGAATATTTTGTCTTTTTGTTGCAATGTATTTCCGAAATTCGCTGTTGTTCAAAATCTGACATGTCATATCACACAACTAATTTAGGATGTTTTTCTTTGTTGGGCTACGTGTACGGCCGATCTAGAAAACAAAAGAAAAGACCAACCATTTGGTAAATAATAATTTGTCAACTTCCATTTGAACAATTATGAGTTGTACTACGAAAAGGAAACTTATTTTTTATACTTAAGAAATTCAAAACAAAACATTCAAGTGAGAAAAAGAGATCGTTTGACATGTTAAGTGTTTGGGAAATTTTCGTTTGTGTGATATTGTGCCCTGCAGTGCTGGACTTCTAGGGTTTTTTTTCCTTTTTGCTGAACGCCACTCTAAAAACCTTCAACCAGTGCAAACCAATCCAACCTAATAAAAAAGTTTGCCCTCAACATTATAATTAATTAACCTGACGTCAAAATTAATTTATTCGTGGTTAACCCCTAGTCCATTTGAACATAACTGTCAACTTTTCACCGGCCGCGTCTGCACAGGAACACTTCACATAGAATTGTACTCGTTGAGAAGTGATTGACAGGCAGGATTCAAAGTGAATTGTTACAGAGATCTCTTAACCTTCGCCTATTGTTGACCCGTACTTCGCAGAGCCATGTAAAATACAACCGTCAATCTTTTAAGCTTATCTGCGGAGACAAGCACGGGGGAAGTGGCGCCCAGATGTGTTACAGTCATGGAAGAACTCAATTAACATTCTTGGAAAACAAGCTGGGAAATCAGAAATTGTAGCCTTTCTCTGAAAATTATTGACATTTCGGAAAATAAAAAATTGGGTCACCTGTGCCTTATATTTGTGAAATGCCGCAAAATAGTTACGTAACCAGAAATAAACAAGACAGCCTCCTAGCCTTCTTGTCTTGCCTCCTCAGTCTGAAGACAATATTTGACTAGTTTTACTCCTTTTGTTAGTACGTGATGTACTGTTTGCCATTACAGTTACATACAATTTAACTGAACTTAACAAATATCAAGGTCCAAATGACCCCGCCGCCCCTCCCAAAAAAAGCACTTGTCAGGTTGGCCTGACGACCTGAGGTCAGTTAGTGAGTCTGCAATATAAGGTGAATTCGAGTGTTCAATATTGTACAATTTGTAGAACGTTTTCACTTTACTTTTTGATTGGCATTAGAGAACCAACACTTGACGTAATAGAGCGAATGATGGTTTTGAAGAGGCGACGGTTATCTTTGTAATTAGAGTGAAGCGGGAGCCACACTGGTGGCTAATTACCGCTGATTGTTATTTATGGCGAGCTGAAAGCCAGTTGTTTAAAAGTTTTGACTGGAAAATTTATGAGGAATCTGACTACGATCTTAAAACGGGGAAATTTTGTCGCCCAGTATTGTTCATGAACAGAAACGGTGTTTTTCGCGTCAATTTTACAAGAAAAGAAAAAGACTGGAAAATTCCAATTCTGAACACTTTCATGACCTTCAAACAATGAGTAGCAAAATATTTACAAGTTGATCAGGCTACTGGATTGTAAAATGATATCATTTCCCCGTAATTAAACGCCAAAGTCTTATCCGGTCAAGTAGAATTGTTTTCAAAAATGTTTACATTGGTAAACAGAGAAAGGTTTACAGATAATGACATTTGGATGAGTAGTCTTGGGAGGTAGCCTTTTGCGAACTAACATATTTGTACATTTGTAAATATGTGTACTATATATCGTCAACAATCAGAAGTTAATTATATAAGATATCTGAAAAATAAGTGATATGTTCCAAATACTGGTAGGGTGCAATACAATAGAACCTGCCTTGCACGAACCATGCCATAACCGGACTATCGAATTCTGAGTTCTTCCAATGGTTCTTGCTGTAAATACGCAATCCTGTCAGGAATGAATTGACTGCCCACGAAAGTTGACCATGTTTCTTTCATTTTACACTTTATAAAACTCCTGAATTCATGTTTCAAAAAATTGCATCTAGTTTGGTATACATTTGCTAGTTGTGAGTCGGGTAAGTACTGCCATTTTGAATATGCATAGGCTAGTGCAAACCTGCGAAGAACCAAACGTGCGAACACGATAGTCATCATATTAGACCTGCAAATCCTCTAATTTAATTTTTGTAGGTGCCCAAGAGATCTTGTTGCTGGCCCGTCGCACAGATATTCGTCGCATCTCGCTGGACACGCCGGACTACACGGACGTGGTGCTACAGTTGGACAACATCCGGCACGCTATCGCTATAGACTACGACCCGGTGGAGGGACACATCTACTGGACGGACGATGAGGTTCGCGCCATACGCAGGTCCTACATGGACGGATCTGGTAAGACAATACTAATGTTAAGTTTTACATGTCTTGTACGTGTAGATTTTAGAAAGTACCAATTTAAATTGTAATAATGCGCTAGAAAAATACTACATTATAACACCACTGCAATAAATTGTGATGCTGCTTAAAACGAGTCTTACTGTATAAAATTAATTTCTAATCAAGATTGGATTTCTTGTAAGTGTATCTGAATTTGTTTGATCAGTAAATTGTTGAATTACAATTCACTGTTAAATGCAGGCCAAGGGTGCTTTTGTTTATTCGTAATGGTTTTCCCCCCTTAGGTGAAGAAACTATTGTGTCGGCAGAAGTAGACAATCCAGACGGTATCGCAATCGACTGGATTGCGCGTAACGTATATTGGACGGACACGGGCACCGACCGCATAGAGGTGGCGCGGCTGAACGGGACGTCACGGAAAGTGCTGATATCAGAGAAACTAGACGAACCAAGAGCAATTGTCTTGGACCCGATGGGAGGGTAAGTTATCCATGTAAGACTTCCCCCTTTTCGACATCTGTGTTAAGAAACGTTGACAGTCTTGTGTGACACTTTTGTGTGAAATCTACTGGTATGTGTGAAATCTACTGGCTCAATGTGCTCCATTGAGCGATACTTTTGTAAAATTGGGTGAAAAGAGGCCCTACTGTGTTGTGTAATAATGATAACTTTTCTTGGACAAGGCAAGAAATTAGGGTATAGAATGAATGTCATGAAACGAAATAGTTAGCTGTCGTTTTTAAATTTTCGTTGTTTTCTTAAATGTCGAAAGACACCCTTTAAAAGCAGGAAATGTCTGTAATTTAACTTTCAGTGGTAAGAAAAGAAGAGATCTCAGTGCCTTTGGATAAAGGGTCCCTGTTGATATTACACAATGTTGTCTAAAGTATTAACATTTAGAGAATAGAAAATAAGATTGAGATCTCTTAATGCAGGACTTAAAAAAAACTAAATAAGAAAAAGGGCAAGATTTGATACAATCATTTAGCAGGTAGAATGACAGGTCTTTGACAGAATGGCGAAAAAAGACGTTGCACCTATAGATGAACATCACCCAGTATGAAGAACAGAAATAATACAGAGAAAGGGAAGAAAAAGTGCCAGGATAAATACACCAAGATTTATGGGCCCATTGAGATGATATTACAAACATTTAATTTTAAATGATGGTGAATTTGACGGATAGGATTTGCTTTTTGGAGAAATTCTCTTAACAAGAACACTAAATTATGGTATGCTGGTGTTATTCTGTGGCGGTAAATGTTCTCAAATTTGGTTGTTCTAAAATCTGGGTACTTACAATTCTAATTAGGTGGATCGAAAAGCACTTACATAACAGTCACTGGATGAACGTTGTACCATTCAGGTTTCTGATAAACGCTTTACTTTGAAAGTGACAATTGGCACTACTCTTGTATTGTTTGCCTGCCTTGCATGATTAGGACTAATTAAAGGTATTTTAAATGGATACAAAACTTTTAAGAAAGTCAAAAGGTTGCCGAGAGTAACCAGAATTTAAAATTGCATATAACTCTGAGTAAAGAATAGAGAATATTTGATATACGCTTGCTATTAGCCATTTTAAATAAGGTAAAGCCCAGCCATGCAGCCATATGAAAAGAGCTCTCTTGAGATTTCTGTGTCAGACCCTGTTTACAGTTTTCTCAGACATGTTACAATAAACCCTATGTAAACGTTTTGTTGACTTTCACCATACTGTCAAGTCTAAAAGAAGAAAAATGGAAAAGAAAAAAAGAGGGAATAGAAGCAATACATTCCAGTTCCAAGTTTTTCTTGTGATTCTTTTCACTGTGTGTAAATAAATAGATATTTTAAAGAGTGGATCATTTAGTATTGGGGGGGGGGGGTAAAACGAACAGTTCTTTTAAATTTTACTCATGCCTCTTAGGTATATTTTGCTCAGAAATATGCACATAGTGTATGGGGTTTCTTTAAATCAATGCTAAAGTTCTGTTGGCTAAATCTGATGACCATTTTGAAGGTAGCATTGGTGCATTTATTGGTAGATCACTGCTATTTACAGATCCACTTTTCATTTAATTATAATTTATCGGAATAAGAGATGCCAAACACTGTTTTAGGGGATTTTAATTCTTTATTATGGCTCAAAAGCTCTACGCGTTTCGACTTCTAGGTCTCATTTAATTACAAGATTGGCAAGTCACATATGCTGACTGTGAACTATCATGTCCTTGCTGCATAGAAATTAACTGTCAGTGTGTGTGTGTGTGTGTGTGTGTGTGTGTGTTTGCGCGCGCACGTGCAAGCTCTTCAAATTTAAAACTGCATCAATTACCTGACCGTGTACAGTCAGTAATTAACGTTCACCACCACCAAACAATCTCTGTCTTAATCCAACCTAGAGAAACGCATAGTACATATTTCACCACCCGCACCCCAGAGAAAACATAGACGAACTTTCGGTACGAGAAGACTTGGTGAATGATTTATTCGGTGATTAACAAGCATTAAAGATATTTTGATTCATTATTGAATTCATGAGTTGTGAAAAGAGGGTCGGGCTGTCGGTGTGGGACCGCACTGAATAGATACATAGTCCCGTGAATAGGAGAGTGACGGGGGGCGTGGGGGGCTCACAGGCTCCCGTGAACCTGTGATTGATAGATGGCGGGGGGGGGGGGTGTAGGGAGGCTGAAGTGGAGGGGGCTCCAGAGTTTTAGGCTGGTTAGATGAGTGACGGGGTGAATCGCAGTAAATACAGTAATAACAGGCTTGGAAGAAAAAACAAACAAGAGTAGATTTTATGTACATGTACCTGCTCCTAAGCTGATTGAGTTTTGGGCGGTCCAGCAGTTTACGTTGTAGATCTTTTAACGTTATAATCACGACTTTGTGTATTACGGATCAGTGACGGATCCAGGATTCCGCATTAGCAAAAAGGGGCGAGTCTAAAGTTTTATCCTAATAGACGCATCCTCACGTAAAAGACCAAAACCGTGGAAATAGCGAATGAATATGGCTTATTTTGCTGTATTCATCCATTTTATCACATTTAAACAGTGCTCCTCTCCACAAAATCTACACATATGAACCGTCAAATTCGACTGACTAACATCCGATGCTAAAGCAACACGTCACTCAATGCGTAGAACATTCTTAAATTATTCAAGGAACATTTAAAAAAAAACTAGTTACCATCCCCTGTTACGGGCCTGATGAGTAGACGCAGCTCGGTTCCCAGGCAATGCTTTCACCTGTACGCTGCATAGTGGTGGAGAGATTGGCGTAAACCTGAGCACTTGAATTATGAAGCGACTGAATGATGTTTCCTCTAAATGAAAACCAAAAATCACTCATAATTACTTTTCCTCCTCTTTCTGACCGAAAACATTTTCCTCCGAAGCCACTTTGAGTCATACAAGACATAAAGAAACGCTGAATATATTTGAGATGTGCTGCTGGGAGTCCTAATTACGAGTAGACAATTTTCTGTAGCATTCTTCTCGAAAACCTACGCGCCAAACACGTATCCAGCAAATATTTACAAGTGCTTATTAAGAGATGACGTGTGTCTGGAAACTAATTGAAACGAAACAGCCACCTAACCGCTTATCTATCGAATTGAGCTTCCGACACCTCTTGGATCTACGCTATTCTCGCCCCAGTACATGCATTGCACGTTTGTACATGACGCCAAATATTTTAAGATACTTTGAACTTAACTATACCTAGTTACGTTCTTTGGGTAAATGGACGGTGTGGTCGCAAGAAGATAGAAGTGGGCACTTCTCACAGCAATGGCGCACAAGTTGAATCCTTTGCGCAAATTTCAATCAAATCAGCAACTGCGTCTATTACTTGTAAATTACTTCTCAGAAAAATTATGAATTTGAGTAAAGATGGTTAATTTATCGTTAAACGGGTAAGCAAAATGTTTAAAATGACTTTAAATTTCCTGTGTACGAAATTTTATACAAGTGTAATTAAACACGTGTAGCATTTTTTTACCTTCCTCAGCTAGGCCACCGATTGTCATCAAATGTAGGGGGACATTAATCACAAGTGATTATCCGTGCATTCAAACACAGTGGCATACCTCCAGTAAAAACACATTCAAGAGAAAAAATAGTTTTAGGGCTTTGATAATAAATTAAGGAATTTAGACAGCTAAATAAGGGAAATGCTAAAGGGTTTTTAGCCTCAGGGGTTAAGGTGGTGGTGAGTGAAAGAAACTGTGGCTTTATCTTTGTTAGGAAGGCTGAAGAATGTCTTGTCCTTTGTATATGGATGTACATATATCAATAAATTATAGCGCTAACAAAGGCGAAATGGGATAAAAGGAAAGAAAAGTGTACTTATCATTGTCTGTTATCTTAAACTGGCAGTTCAGTGTAAAACGGTAGATAGGAACGAGTTGCGAGCAACACTGTCGAAATTACATAATTGAAAAGAATTTTAAAGGAATGAACTACGATTTACGATGTGATTGAATATACATTCTAACTGTACACATGTGCACGTAGAAATGTAAATAAAAAGCGCCCACAAAGTATTTCTATTCAACTACACTCCTCCCCGGATATATCGATATCGCTTATATCGATATCCCGCTTATATTGATACTTTTTTCTACACCAAATTAATAGACCCTCATATTAATTGTTCTGCTTATATCGATATCCCGCTTATATCGATGCTATTTTCCCGCACCAAAAATATCGATATATCCGGGGACAACTGTACATTGGAAAAGGGGTAATAGAAATTCCTTATCAAAGTTTATTTTTTGCCGAAGATACTCAGATTTACCCCCATTTGAGGAGGAACCCTTGTCAGCATTTCACACTTAAACTACTGGCCACACAGAAAATACAACAGAACAAACCTTGAACGAACTATGTTTTGTGTGAGATTTTCCTTCGCTGTAATAACTGTGTTTAAAATTATTTTTATTGAAATTATTATATTAATTATTTTAAAGTTTGCCTTAAACTAGTTTTAACTCAAATATAGTCAGACTTATCGAAAACGAATTTGTTTGTGTCGTTATGCAGGTACATGTACTGGACGGACTGGGGTGAACATCCGAAGATCGAACGGGCCAACCTGGACGGCACAGAGCGCATCTGTCTCGTGAACACGTCACTCGGATGGCCGAACGGTCTCGCACTGGACTTCAGCACGAACAAGATCTACTGGGGAGATGCCAAGACGGACAGCATAGAGGTGGCCGACATGGATGGATCCAACAGACGAACTCTGTTGTCAGAACAGATTCCTCACATATTCGGATTTAGTTTACTAGGTATGTATTTTAAACTTCTCACCAGCTAGTGCAGTGAAAAAAAAGAGTTCAATACCTATATATACCCAAAAAGTGCCAAAAATGTATGAATGTTGATCGTAAAAGTTGTTAAGTATTTCTTCAGTCGGCCTTCTTTTCATGGCATTCCTCTCATAATAAGTGCATATACAGTGGAACTTCCTTTGGGCGGACCTTCTTTTGCGCGATCAACCTTTTTTTGCAAGACCATTAGACTTTAGATGTAACACATTAAATTGCAGAGAAAATATCCCACCTTTGCAGGACCACCACCCCATTGGCGACCACTTTTCTTCCCAAAATTGGACGGTCGCCCAAAGGAGGGTCAACTGAGCACGTTTATATTACACACTCATTCTTTTATTCAGGTGATTACATCTACTGGACGGACTGGCAGAGACGATCCATTGAGAGAATAAACAAACTTCGAGGAGACAACCGAACGGTGATTATCGAACAGCTGCCGGATCTGATGGGACTGAAGGCTGTGCGCCGCGCATACGATCCCTCAACTATAGACTTAAAAGGTATTTGAGACTTTTCTGTATGTTATTGCTGGGATTACATTTCCCATTTCCCGCCGCACCCTGTAATCGGGATTTCAAAACAAAAAAAGACAAACAAACAAAACAAGACTCAAATAACAGATGAAACATGTCATGCGTGGCAAATATTGGCACATTGGACATGTCGATGAGTTTCGTTGTGAGTCGATTGGAAAAATTCTAGTTTTCAACGATGTTCATAAACAATTTGGCTTTTTAGGGACTTGCCAAATTTTTTTCCGATCGCCGCACTTTGAAAATCATACCAATGCAATGTAATCCAAATGATTAAAAAATTTACCTAAATTGTAACTTGAACGAGCACATTGGTTAAAATAACTGTGTATTGGATCTGCTTGTAGAATTATGCACTACTGTATATAGAATTGCAAACAAAAGTGTGATAAAAAGTCGGAAAGTTAGTAAATTGTAGGTTAATAATGTAAATGTGTGTAAATTGGCGGATTGACTGATTTCATTTGGTCCTTATTCCCCAGTGACTCAATTCACTGATAAATATTTATGGTTGATTTTCAATGGAGATATCTGAATGTTTTGAAGTTAGCTGGAAATTCCGTAGAGGCAGAAAGTACTGTAAAGTATGCGATTTTACTGCATTAACATTTGGCTAATTTGATAATCGTTTTGTACTCTGGTTCTTGAATTGATTTAGGTGATTGCTAATTTAAACATTTACTCTTGGTTAATGTGAAAATACTAGGCTCAAGAAAAGTTGAATAATCAACGTTAAAAGAAGGGATCAATCCCATAGAACGACGCGTGCTTTAATTCAATGGTTTAATACCTAAGTCGATGAAAGCCAATGTGCAAAAACTCTAAAATATGTGTTTATGCTGCAATTCTCTTCGGGAAATGCTCTTTCTGTGTGTTGACTCGGGTAATTGGACAATTGTTACATACGGACAGTTGAGGAATCCCTGGGATCATCAATCACATACAACTCATAAATATTGAAGAAGGTGATGTCCAGCGTTGTGATGAATAAAGCAACTAAAGCTGTAAATGACCCGAGATTTAGTGGAGATTTTCACACTGACGGTGCAACTTGTGGGCATTGTTAAAATGGCCCATTGCGGATCCAGATAGTGCTTATTATGTACTGTAGGTCCAGTCGCCATAAATACACCACTCATTATTGATGTTACAAATTTGTTGGTTTTTTTTTTTTCAGAATTATCTTTCCTCACAAAGCCCGTGCACAAGAGTTGTTATAGCACAAAATTATTCTTTTCTCGGCCGGGCTCAAAAGTTTTGTCAAGGATGCATACATATTTCAAATGGTGATGTCAAAGACACAAAAAGACCAACAGAGAACGTTATTGTTCTTGAAATGCCAGGGTTTGCCTAAAAAGGCAAATTAGCAATAACATAACCGAAGCTGACACCGGTTAAATTTTAATTCCATATGAGTGCCGACCCACACAGGGGTCCGGGATTATTAGACAAGTGCCTGGAATCCCATTCATCACAACAGTATTCCATTACCTGTCTAAATCATCCAACTTTGAGTGATTAATTGTAGAAGAAATATATTATAAAATTAACCGTCCTTGAATGCAAATTTTTACAGTTTTTAAATTTTTTTTATAATTTTTTTTTTACCTCAGGTAGATTCTCCTTAACATCTGTGAACTGTTACGCGTTTTTGTCCGAATTTAGGTAATTTTAAACTGAAAATTCAAAACGTAAGAGTATTTACTCAGCGGTGGCTTATTAAGATCAAAGGGTGCACGTTGATGTATGGGGCTCATCGAGAGAGTTATGAAGGGGTGGCTGTTGATGTATGGGGCCCTATTGCACCTGCCTGCATCTGTCAGGAGGAATCCCTGATCGCCTGCAGGTAACCCGGGCCGGCCCCAGCTGCAGGAATCTTGCCATGGAGGTTGGCTTCCGTGAACATCAGTTTTCTTCTCCAAATGAAATGACATCGTTTTCGATCACAAGTCAGTCGTTTATTCTGTAAGGATGCAGGAAAAATGCATGTTAGTAAGCCTCCAAAGCTCCCTTTTCCTAAATCCGCCACCATTTGGGATGTTGGTTTGTTGCGAGTAATTTCATTACGTACCATGTATCTTTTTGTGTTAATGGTCAGTTCCGCAAAATTCGGTCAATCGAGGCAATTTTCGGTCGAGAATCGCCATGCACCGACAGTGTTGTGAGCACTACTCATCAGGAGATTTGTGAAGCACCATGTTGACAGAACCATGTCATCAGCCACACGTCTATGTGGCTATAATAACACAACATCAAAGCGCGAGTCCACCACCGCCGCGGGACAGACTCACTCCGTCCAGCCGTCCCGCACGGTTCTCTCGGAACTCGCGGAATGAAGAGCAATTGGGTCAAGAGTTCGATGAGTTAAGTTGGAAACCAGAGTACTCTGCTTTCTTTTAGCTTATTTGCGGATCTGGTTGGTGGCACAAGGGAGGTGCGCTTCATCCGTCGGACCTACAGTACTTTTCTGCAATTTCAATTTACGCCTTCTCCATCGAGAAATCCTGGATCCGCAACGGCAACCGTTTATTCAATGAAGTCACGGATCTGTTGTGATTTCATGTTTCATTCCCCATTTGGCCTTCTTGCCACTCTCGCTAAATCGTTAGATCTGGGTACAAGAACTTACAAAATACAAAAATGCAGTCCATTATTTTAGGAAAGAACGGGGGGCAAAGGGTGGTCCAGGGGGAGGGGTCCATACAAGGATTCGCTGTTGTAATATTCTCATTTCTGACCTTATTAGGAATTTTTATTTTCGAACTTGAACTCCTAACTACACCTCAACTGCACAACCCCTTGTGTGTGGCCCTGTACCTAAGAATAGTGGATCCGAGAATATTTCACTGTAGATCTGCCTCTGGTATTTGTCCGAAGTAGTGTATGAAACGAGATATCATATTTGCAACTCGTTTGCAAATTATATTTGACACAAAATAATAAGACCACACAAAGCCGAAGTGTGTTGTTGAGAGCAGGCTTTCAACTGGCACTTTCAGCTTCAAAGCCAAACTTCACAGTAGCAATGGCGTCTGGATACTGTCACAATATCGTGTTCATTATGAGCATTTAAATTATATTTTCCCTTTGTAGCTTGGATTGCTTATGTAGAATGTATTGACTCTAAAAAGAGACCATCCATGCGTCAGAAATTTGGTATTTTGATAGCAGTACACCAGAAAATCTGCTACTTTTTGGTTGATGTCAAGGCCAAAAAAAAATTTCAAATAAGGATAGAGAGCCGACTTCAGTGTGTCTTGAAATGTGGCATTTTTCCACAAGTGAAACAAAAATAATTCATTTACTACTGGCCAACATATTCAATGTTAAAACACACGCTAGCTGATTGGTGTGAAACTGTCTTTAGATTGAATTTGGTATCAAGAAAATGCCAATAAAAGCATTGCTATCACCAGCCACTTTGAGAACTGCAATAATAACTCCGAGATCAAAGTCGGAAAAAAAACTTAACCCGAAAGACTGACAAAGTCTGGAGAAGGCATCAGATTTTCTGATATAAGGTATTCTTTTACCTTTGATCTGGGTAATTTTAAAGAATTATCAATCTTTATAGGTTTTGTGAAATGGCATTTAATCAAATTTCAAAGGTCTGAAAATGAATGCTACATTACGGAAAGTGGTAATATGCTCCCTGTCTGAAAGTGAAGGTTTGTGTGCTATCGCAGAATGTAAATTCTCGGTTACAAAGAGGAAACCGTTGAGTATTATTCCGCAGATTTTCTCTCCAGAATGAACGCAAAAAAAATCTTTTACATGCAGATAAGGCTTTAAATAGCATTTTGTATCAGTTCTGTATCAGTTTTACCAGAGGAAAGAAATTAAATTATTTGTTATTTATTAGATAACGGCAGCAATGGTCAAGAAGATGAGGATCTGCGAGGCAAAAGACTACGACCAATATCTAATGCAAATAGCATTAAAAGAATAGGTGAAGATAAACAGCGAAAAACCGGTTTTTGGATACATTTTGTTGCTTCGAGGCTTTCGGGAATCTTTTGATTATATTACTCAAATATGTTGAATTCACCCAGAAATACTCAAATATGTTTATAATAATGCCTTTCTTTCAGGAACATTTTCATTTGTTTGAATTGAATAAACGAACCAAAAACTATTGGTGTTGGACACGCATACATTTCAGTTGATCAGTTGAAAAGTTTTGCACAAGAATTTTATTTTTGCCTTTTTTGAGCCATGCTACAATAGTGTGGCGCCATCTGTATTTTGTTTTTCAAAGGACATAACGTTTCGAAATTTGTTTCACTTAATTTTTACTGCACCATCAATTTTGCTTTTATTTTCAGTTACTTTTATTTATTTATTATTTTTTGCATATGAAAATAAAAAAGAAAAAAAGAAAGAAAATGAGCCCATCTATAAAAGTTATGGAATAGAATTTTTCTTGTTTTAAAAGTAACCTCTTTTTGCGTTTTTACGTTCAAATGTTAAAAACAAACATGAATGTAATTATTTTTCTATCTCTTTCAGCAAATGGATGTGGATTGAACAACGGTGGATGCAGTCATTTGTGTCTGAACCGACCATTTCCTCAAGAATACGTGTGCGCCTGTCCCATGGGTCTGGAACTGACCCAGGATACGAAGACCTGCATCGTGCCGGAGGCTTTCCTTCTGTTCACCCGACGAATTGACATCAGACGCATCTCCCTGGAAACCAACCATAATGATGTTGTAATTCCTTTGGCTGGTGTCAAGGATGCAACAGCACTGGATTTTGACATCAATGACAGTCGCATATACTGGACTGATGTTTCGCTCAAGGTATATTGACACTTTATCAATAGATTAAAACACCCTATATTTCTTCAACTTCAATGGATACTCTGTTGATGACCATAACATAAGATTGTAATGTCGACTAGCATCAATCGGTTGTGAGGCGGAGTGAATGCACAGAGTAAGCGAAAGCTTATTATTCGTTCTATAACGTTTATTTCTTCTCTGGCACAGTTGAACAATGGTTTAATAACAGTTTAACAACAGCTGAGGCAGATATGACATGAATTACTCTGCCAAAAGTAAAATAAAAGCAGACA
>JBCAUI010101433.1:0-19073 GCA_038406195.1 Haplosyllis anthogorgicola
GGGTTGGGAAATGGTTTAACATGGGCAAAATTCGTTTATTGATTGTTACTTATTTAATTTACAATAGATTTATAATGTCTATATTAAATATATTATAATAAATATTATATTTTAGCCATTTGTTTGTCTCCTTACAAGCGAACTTACATATCCGCTTATGAACTTAGATCAATTGGTGCTAGCATTACACGATCAGTATGGCACAGTGTAGTAACGTTATATTCCACGTAATTTCACGTAATTTCTTAATTTTAGTAAATTTTTCCTGGTTTATATATACACTGGGGTGGGGGTGGTGGTCTTGAAAGGAGTGGTGCTAGAATGGTCTTGAAAGGAGGGGTTTGAATGGTCTTGAAAACATTGAAATGCTACTAAGTGTAGAAAGTCAAAGGAGAGGGTCCTAGAATGGTCTTGAAAGGTGGGCAGTTGAATGGTATTGAAAGGAGAGGTAATGCTATCAAGTTTGATGTACACGATTTCAATCACCTACTAACCCTCAAATCCAACAATTTCACTTCTAGCATGTCTTTCCCCTTCAAATAAAATTTGTGCACACCATTTGCATCACCTTCTTACAAAATACAACAATTACATATCATCAAACAACATTATAAATTGTCAAAATTCAAAAAAGGGATTAACACGGGTATTAATTTCACCAGCTGCAAACCCTGAAATCCAACAATTTAACTTCTATCATGCCAATTCCCTTCAAATAAAATTTGTGCACATGATTTGCATCACCCACTAACAGGATACAACAACTACAGGTCATCCAACAACATTAAAAATTATTAAAATGGGAAAAAGGGATTTATACGTGTATTAATTTCACCACACGAAAATCCTAAAATCCAATGATTTCACTTCTAGCATTTCAATTCCCTTCAAATAAAATTTATGCACACCTTTTGCATCACCTACTAACAGGATACAACAATTACAGGTCATCAAACAACATGTAAAATTGACAAAATGCCAAAAAGGGATTTATGCGTGTATTAATGTCACCACCTGCAAACCCTAAAATCCAATGATTTCACTTCTAGCATGTCAATTCCCTTCAAATAAAAATTGTGCACACCTTTTGCATCACCTACTAACAGGATACAACAATTACAGGTCATCAAACAACTTTAAAAATTGACAAAATGCAAAAAAGGGATTTACGTGTGTATTAATGTGGCCACCTGCAAACCCTAAAATCCAATGATTTCACTTCTAGCATGTCAATTCCCTTCAAATAAAATTTGTGCACACCATTTGCATCACCTACTAACAGAATATAACAATTACAAGTCATCAAACAACATTAAAAATGGTCAAAATGGGAAAAAGGGATTAACATGTGTATTACTTTCACCACCCCTATCCCCACTCTTACCCTCACCCCCACCCCTACCCCCAAGCCTATCCCTGACCCTGGTGTAAATGTTGAGTGGGTGTGACTGGGAGGTGGATACATGGGTGGGGTGACTCTAGGAGTAAGTGGGTTTTGATTTGGTGCAAGTGGGAAGTGCTGGAGTGGAATGGGGCCATTTTATGATTTTGTGAGATTGGAGCTGGTATTGAGTTTGGGTTGAAAATGGGGTGTGACTGGGAGGTGGATACATGGGTGAGGTGTAACCCTGGGAGTAAGTTGCAAGCAATTTGATCTGAGTGGTAAGTGCTGAAGTAGAGGGGCCATTTTAAGATTCTGCGAGACTTGAAAACGTGACAGCTCGGATCAAGTTTGGGTGGGAAGTGGGGTGTAAGTGTGCAATGGGTGTGACTGGGAGGCAGACACATAGGTGTGGGTTGACTCTGGGAGTGAGTCGCAATCAATTTGTCAAGTGTCAAGTGGGTGTGACTGGGAGGTGGATACATGGGTATGAGGTGACTCTGAGAGTCCTGTAATTTTTTTCAGATTTTTCCGTGGTGTGCGATTCAATTTTCTGTAGGACTCAATGATAGAGATTAAAGATGGCCACCGGATCTAAAATTACCGATTTCTCAGTAACAAATTGGAGTTGGGGGCTTGAAATTTACACACAATATAGATGCCATAAATGTGTACCCCTGTAATTTTTTTCAGACAGCCATGCTCTGTTACGTTATTGTCCGGATTTAGATCGTCAAGCTGATTAGGATTACCATCCACTTTCATGGTTCCATGTTCACTTGGACAGCCATCAGGTCTTACATCAGTCTCAGCTTCACTGTCATAATGGACATTACCATTATCATCAACATCAATGGTGACTTGAGAAAATAATTCAAACTGTGTGTCCTTGTTTCTTTCACATGTCATAGCTGAAATTTCCCATTACAAGAACCTTATTTAATAACGTTAAAAATAAGACAAAAAATAAATATCAACAAAAAATCCTTACATGACTTATATGAGTATATTTAAATTTAAAGTAATAATAAACAGTTAAAAATTTACCTTTAAATAGAAGTACACAAGCGTGGATTAACAAAATGAAGGTTTAGGTGGAGGCAAGATTACTCAGCAAAGACAACAATGACGTGACATACTGTATGCATATTAGAGGGCAGCACTGCACTGTGTGGCAGAACAATTAAGGACCCTGGTAATGGATTACTACTTGAAGATACCGATCATCAGGAAAATTCCTGCTTCTCAATGAAATGTAGTGAAGACCATATCGACCCTGAAGGACCTGTTTGCTGAAAAAGGCATACCAGAACACCCTCTTTACAAAGTTTGCCACTGACTAGGAGTTTGATCACAACACCAGAACACCACAGAACCCCAAGGAGCAACAGCCAAGCAAAAGCAGCAGTTTGACCCAGGTTCAAAGCCCAATTATAAGTGTGCTTACTTTACATCTGGTACTGTCAGAATCCCTTGCCAACACAACAGCGGGCTGTGTAGATTTTCGAAGAAAGAAAGTTGAAAGCTAATGAGTTTCGTGCGAAGACTGCTTTTGGGAATGAAATACATTTGACTCTTTTAGGTGCAGCTTCTTTTTGATACAAAGTGCCGTTTAGTAACAACAAACTGTATAAAAATGTCAGTCAATAAATATACTTTGACCGGATTGCACATATTGTTCGTAAAATCTGTAACTACTTCAGATGAATTATGAGTAATTCATTGTTCATTGCCCAGACCGAAATAGATAATAAGTTGTTATTCCACCAATTTTAAATGAACATCTTTGAGAAGTTCTTTCTGATGATTTTTAGTTGAAACTACCCTCCAGACGTGTCAAGTTGTAAATTTTTGGCACTCGGACTAATAGCTATATGTCACGATACCAAGATTTTTGTTTGTTGACTTGTGCACCTGCAAACTAAAAACTTTCTACATTTTAGTGACTTGTTAAAATGACAATTTCAGCATCTAATTGTCGACCGTTTTTTATCATAGAAGAGCATTGGATCTGTTGCATCCCTGAGATTCTTGTGTTGTCTTCCAGCCTTTTCCGAAAGTATGAATTGTTCTGACAGTTGTTGCAAATGAAAAAAATGAATGTCGGAAAATTACGTGTATCAGGACACGAATATCAATCCCTTTTCACGAGTAATATTATTTCTTTCAACATAACAATTGGCTTAGTACATTAAAAACCATATTATCCTGTCCTGTGGCGTATTTGCCTGAATACATTTTCCTGAAAACAAGGGCAGACAGTGGACAGTGGGTATTCGACATTGCCATTCACATGTTATTTCAGTTATATTTAACATCTATGCATTCAGTTGGGCAATCTGAGCTGGCATCGTTGAAAGTAGATTAATTAAATGTTGTTATGTAAATAGTAAATAACAAAGTGCAATCTTTTCACATTTAATGGACCCACTCGAATGCGATATGAAGATGAAAGCCACAAAATGGTGGCAAGCATGGAAAAAATACATTTGATGATGTTAGTCTGCAATTTTAGCCAATTTTAAATATTACTTTAGAGCTCCCTGTTACAATTTTATGCAGATTATTTACTTCCAGTGGTGGTTGAACGTAGAAATAAATATATTAGTGATTTCGCTTTGAAACCTCAACATCGGAAGTTTCTGTCAACCATTCCCCGTTATTCCCAGTTACAGCTTAGTGTGTGTTCTTTGAAATACGTAACTTTTTATTATATTGTTGTTTAAATTTCTATAACCGCACCTAAGCAAACTAGATGAGCCTGCCTTGCCACATCTGGTTCTTAAGCGTTTTGTTAAGGCTGTGAAATAAAAATGTATTCTTTGCGTGTGATAAATTGCGCTTGATTTTTGCTAATCTGTTGTACAGGCTTCGTGAATTTTTTGTAGGCTGCCATCAGTGCACATTAGCTAAATTAACATAGTCACTTTTGTACTTTAAATTATATAAAGTGTTCAATTAAAGTGATCCTTGAATGTGAAATGTTGGAACAGCAATTTGTAGAAAAGTTGCTGCTCTTTTAAATTTTCGAACGTTTGACATTTCAACGGCAGCGTTGCTTATTCCAGCGCGTACTTTGTGATATGGCAAATGCATAAAGTAAAAGCAGTACAAAACATCTATTACAAATAACACATTGTGAAACCCAAAACTGGAAACAGCTGCTGTAGCTTCGGCAAAAAGAGATCAGATTACTATTGAATATCAGCTCATCTTTTGAAACCGAATTAAAGTTCACATTTGTCATTACTGTGAATAGATTAGGTTACAGCGACGGATCCAGGGGGGGGAGCCTATGGGCCCGGGCCCCCCTCCCAGCCCCCAGTTTTGGGGCCCCAGCACCTCAAGACACTAAAATTAGACTGTAATTTGTAAAAAAAAAAAATCAGCCTCACTGTGCTCGGCATAATATTTAAGAATATGTTTCCAAAAATTTCCAGTCTTGCTGCACTCAGCATTATTTTCCTAAGAATATCTCCAAATTTTTTCTAGCCTTGCTAGACTGTTATACACCTCCTTTTCAATTTTTATCATTATTTACATGTCTTGATCATGTGCCCACATAAGGATTCATACCTGTGTTATGAATTAATTTTGTACTCGGGCCTAATAAATGAAGATCAATTCATTCATATAAAAAGGTAGCCCAGCCCCCCCCCCCAGCCCCCAGTTTTGGGGCCCAACTTTGGGGCCCAAGCATCTCAAAACACTAAAATTTGTCTAGAAGTTGCATAAATGTTTAGCCTCACTTCACTCGGCATTATATTTAACAATTTATTTTCTAAAAATTTGCCTGGCTCACTGAACTTGGCATTATTTTCATTAGAATGTTGCCAAATTTTTTCCAGCCTCACTTTACTCAGGAAACCATACACTAAAATAACTTTAGAAAAATTCAACATAAAAAGGTCCTCCCCAGAAATACAGGAGAATGCATATTTGTTAATGAAAACCCCAAGGGCTTCTGGGGCCCCACCCTGTTACTTGCTTGCTGCACTTATGCGACTTTGCTTCACTGCGTTGGCAAACATTGGCACTTGACAAGTTGGGCCCCCCCTTCACCAAATCCTTAATTAAGTTTCCCCTTAGTGTGGAAATTTGGGACAGAAGTGACACAAACATTCCTACCAGTCCGGTTAGTTTCAACACCTCATTAAATTTTGCATCATTACCTCATATTGAATGTACTGGGATTCCACATGTGACGTCTTACAATATAAGGATGTCCACCTCATAAATTTCAATTTTATTTTCAGCACGCGCAGTTCTTAAAAATGATTAATTCACGAATAATACCAGTTGAATTCGTTTCTTGGAGAAAACGCAACGCACCAATTTTTTACTTGTAGCCAAACATAAAAATTGATGCAGCTTTGTTGTCAGCTTTCCTCGATAAAGGAACAGAGTAAACAGGAACAGGAAGTCGAGACTCTAATTCGGTTTAACCGGCGTGGTCAAAAAAATGATCTCGTCAACATTGAACAACGTGTTGCTGTGCCGTAACTTTCATGACAAAAAGTTACGGTTTCGGGCTTAGTTTGCAATCGCCCGATATTATTTAGTTTACGTGATAGGTTAACAAAGATGGCGCCTTAATGCCGACAAGTGGTGTGTTTCAATTGGATAAGTTTCACTGGTGGTGCGATCACTGCTTATTCCTTCAGTAGATTTTTCACGAAGTCTAAGTTTGGTTTGGTTGGGATACATTCCTGTACATTCATTGTTGGTATACATTCCTTGTTGAGAATCTGGAAAGTTTCACATACTTTTTAAAGTTATGTTGAAAACTAATATGTAAACATTAATTTCAATAAATAATTTAAACACGAAGGATTCACGAGTTTATTTTCAGTATACAAGTGACTGTACAATATGTAGCGAAAAATTTATATGTGAAAAAATGTCAACAAATGTTCCAGAATAAGTGAACTTAAAATGCTATCGACAGAATCACACTTGATTGCTCATTTCCCGTATAAAGCAACATCTGAGAAACAGCTGAGAAATTCAACAGTATTCCAAGCAACTAAAGGTAGTTTTGTGACCAGCCATTTGTGAAATATCATGTGTGAAGGTGAAGTCAAGTAAAAGGGAACCCTAAGTTTTCATGTTTAAAGTACTATTTAGTTTAGGTTTCTATAGTTTACCCTTGAATTTAATTATTTATCATTTATTTCTAGACTTGCTTAATTATTGTTCGATATGTAGCCTGATCGGGGTTTTTTCCTTATTTACCTTGCAAGGGAATCAACCGCAACAGTCGGTATTTCAGGTTGATGGAAACCCTGTTGACTGTTGTCTCATTTGGTACAGACTCTTGTTGCCTACGACACATAGTGATATCAACCAGTCCTTTCAAGAGAACTGTGCGAAAATCATTATGCAGAGATTCACCTTGGCTTTTACATTAATAGGCAGATTCACTCCAAGTCCAAGACGAAGGGTATTAGTGGTCCTATAAAACAAACCTTGGTTCAAAAAAGTTTTAAAAAAAACAACCAACAAAATTAAAACTAAAGTTAGCTGTGACTGCTTTACTTCAGCGGTGGTCAAACTTTACTCCGCATATGTGACCTGAGAAGCAACTGAAGCTGATTTTGTGAAGTTTCATGTATTCTACATGAACCGTCGTGTTGAATTGTAATCTTGATAACGTTGTAGGACAAAAGAAACATCTCGAAAGGATTGTGAATAATTGTGAATAACGTGATGCGTTATGATCGTTATCATTGCCAAAAATAATGACGTGCAGATCAACAAGCACAAATACATGCGCTGCTAACATAGTGTGCTTTGCAACAAGATGGAGTGAAAAATGATACCAACACTGATTTTGTGTCACAGTCCTTTGTCGTCAACTTTATATCTGATAATTATTAGCCTCGCTCATATTATTAGTATGAGCAAGGGTTCTGCAACGATGGAGATCTAGAATTGACAGATTTTGTGCCATGTTTTGAAACTAGAGGGCGCTAGCCCCCCCCCCCCCTCACCGGAATAGGGAAAATGCATTTTCTGCAGTTAGAGCGAGGCTGTAACCGACAGGTTGTCTTTCTCGTTCCCACTTGTGTTCTTTGACATATGTTCAAAGCACACCCAAAGCTGAGAAATACAGACAACGTCCGAAACAGTGTCAAAGGTGCTGGGCTTTACGTAAAAATATGAAAAGGTTATTGCCCGAATCATAATCAGAAAGTTTGAATTATGATACGTAATTATGAAACTTATTAAACTGAACAGCTTCATTTAATTAATCTTTAACTAATGATTACCGGAGATGAATCCGTGTAGGTCTTAAATGCAGAGAGAAGTGCGTGGCTTTGCTTGTGAGAAACACTGCCGCACTGAGAAATGATTTAATTTTAACTTCTCTCTTTGAAAACACAATGGAAAATGTACAAAAATGCCAAGATCTGAATCTTGGTTACCTGACAGATATTCCCGTTTTTCTCGTCCAGTTGTGGCACGGAAACCAGGGTTATGAAACGGACCCAATCGAAAGTTTTCATACCACAGATATTCATTAGTTCCCATAAAGTATTGCATTTAGATATGTGTTTCATAGCTATTACGGTAATAAACATATTTCATTTGAAAGTGAATCATTTGTCTGTTTCATATCTGTATCATATCTTTCGAACATCTGTATGGCATCTTTGGAGACAACTAAACCATATTAAAAGAAAGAAATTTATTACCATAATAGCCAAAAACCTCACATGTCAATGTAATACTTTAAAAGAAATGAATAAATATCTGTGGTATTAAAACTTTCGATGCGTTTTACCACCCTGGAAACGCTTTGCAGTCACTCAAAAGTTTCAAAAGACTCAATAACTTGAGGTAGTCTATCTTCAACTTTATGAAATCGCCTCACTCCTTTTACTCGATGGCATAGGATACATTTTATTGGCCACAAAGTCAGAAATGATGTGCATTTATTAAAGCAAATTCTATTACAACAGCAGGTTGATAGGTAATTTTGTTTATTTGCGCAATGCATATTACATATATATATATTCTTGTACCACAGCGGCAGGATTATGCATTTCACCAGATACATGAACACAACAATAGAATACTGTTACATTGGAGTTTTCAGTTTTTATATTTTAACGAAATTGAATTTCCCTGTTGTCTGTCGTTTCATAGTGACAATTAGATTGAGATATTAACTTACCTGAGTGAGACCGGAACCTTCACGAAATGCATCTGCTATCAATAGATTACTTTTCCAAAGGTTAACGATATATGCGACATTAGGGAATACAATACCTATTTTAGGCATGCTAACAAATAACAGACAATTTAATAATTTCTTACATTATGTTGGATAACATGGACATTTTCATATAATGTTGATTTGCGGCTACTTCACTGTTTTCGAATGTTTGCTAATAATAATGACATAAAATATTAATAATCATATCTCTAATAATGTCTATGTAGATATTAACAATAGTATGCCTTTTGAAACGTAAATTCTGCATGACTAATTACTTAGAAGTCTGTCTGAGCCAATTTGGTAGGAACCCTAGTGTATCTTGTAAACTGAGAATCAGTTGATGTCATATGCAGTTTAGTGATATTTTCCTCCTTTCTTAGACAGGGAGATGTAAATATTGAATGAAACTTTTGTCTAAAGTTCTGGCTGAAGATACAGTACAAGACAGGATTGGCCGCAGAATTAACGTATCCCATGGCGGTTACAAAGACTAAGAATACCCATGTTGAGTGAAAGGGCTTGTGTGAGAACGTATTATAAAACAATAAGACTTGATGTGGGGAGTAACTTATAAAGTAGATTATAACACTAGCGATAAGCATTTTTACTACACCTTTTCTAGCTTTAATTGCATCCGAAGTTCGTTCTCTCTGGACACCATCTTGGTTTATGATGACTTGTTTACGATGTAGATGTTCTGTTCCCGCAAATAAATGGCGTCCTATGATGACGTAGCAGGTTATTTGTATTATCATCGGAGCAAGATAAAACAGTACAAATTCCAGGTATTTGAATATGACTAAGAACTGTATGTGGTTTCCCGGAAAGCGCAGAGAACAATAGTGTATATCCATGTTTGGTATTGGTTTTATCAGCTGATTGTACAGTACTATTGGTAGACTCAACAGGAGCACTATCGGCCAAATGAAACCAATAACGAGAAGCATCCGTCTTCTGCTGCAGAAGATATGCGCCTGGATCGGATGTACGATCGCGATGTACCTGAAATTGGAAAATTTAGAGCCTAAAATAACCTAAGACAAGACTGAGTTGTCCGCTGACTAATGTTCTGGCTGACTGAAGCGTGCTGCTGGGTGTGGGGTTGAGGGACCGGATATGATCATCAATTCAAAAGTTTGACACAGAATTATATACTAAAGGTTGATGCTGAAAATACGATAACATTTAGATCAAAGCTGTGCATTAAGCTTTACTACTTATTGTCATCTAAAAAGTACTAAAATAGACGTTAGAGGTAATGCATTGTTTATTATGTCAAAAGGATCAATGAACTCTTTTTGAGTCTATTGTCGTTATAAACTTACTGTCAGGTATTAGCTCTAACCTAGGGCTTAATGCTCTTAAAGAATTGGAAGAAGCCCCACAAAGAGAAAAACTTGTTATGTGCACCCTTGCATTTTTCAACTAGGCAGAAAGTGAAATAGAGCACGAAGATACCTTGTTGTTCAACTCGAGCTGGAAATTCCTGTAATATACTTTTTGTATAAACTAGAATTTCAGAATTATGGAAGTCGAAAACTTTATTTTTCGGTTCTATTTTAAAAAGATTCATTAGAGAAAATTAGGGCCATGAGAATTAATATATGTTTTGCTAGTTGAAGCAAGAAAGTCCCATTAAATCTAGCCGGAGTTGCTGGGGGAACATTAAGCTATGCGTGCTGCCAAATATTGGTCGGACAAGTGGCCGAGTAGTCACCCTATGTCGCAAACTTTTACTATTAATTTCCTGTTCTGTACAAAGTTTTAGTATTTATTACTTTACACTAAAATTGTCGAGTTAATTAAATTTTATGAATGTGAAGAAGTTTGAAAACATGATGTTGTATGAATCATGTTTTCAAAATAAATAAGTATTACTCTTTCCTTATGAACACCGCTATGATTATCCCGGATCAGCTAGATTCCAGTGACAAAATTTGGCTAATACAAACTCAGTTCAATCAACGGGACGAAAATCATTTACAGTGAAAATTGTCTTGGGCGACCACCCCATGTTTGGAGGCCAAGTAGTCGCCCATGCGGTGGTGGTCTTCGAAGAAAAGTCCAAAGTGTGTAAAATTTACTAAATATACTAAATATACTAAATAGCAAGATATTGTGGTCGTGGATGGTGGGGTGGTCGTGCAAAAAGTGGTCGTCCATGACAAGATCTACTGTATTGTCATTGTTAATAACTACACGCAATATACATTTCGTCCACCTACGGACGTGGGACAAATAATGGTTTGTCTGTCTTATGCCGAATTCCAGGGGAACGAATTAAATCTGTTCATATTGTGCAAACTATACGTCGTTATAACAGGATATTACCAGAAATTTCAACCGAAATTTCGCTTAATTTGGATCAACAAGCCCCGCCATTTCTCATCTAAGCTTCAGGATCTCGAAACTCAAAACAAGTCTATCCACCTTCCCACGCTTTGTATCATGTGACTCGTCAGGGGAAGCCATCTTTATCAACTTTCAAATCTGTAACAAATTTCAGTTTTTACACCATTTTTGCTGTATTTAGGCTATTAATTTCAAATATTTTGCTTGCCAGATTGAGAACAATATGGCAAGAACCAAAATGACTGCTTGGAAGTTGAGGAGCTGTGCTCATAACAGTTGGCTTCACCTGATGGGCTCAAAAATTCAGAAACATGGATCCAAAGAATAAAACTAAGGGTGGTAAGGTTACAAAACAAAATAAACATAAAGAAAACAGTGTCACTACTAGGTCTAGGTTGGCCAGGGGAGCTATTAGCTCAGCCCCAGAGTGGCTGTCTGTTGGACAGGGTTTGTTTGGGAGGCCTTACAGTCAGCTGAAGCTGAAGGTGTGAGTTTGCATGAAAAGTGGCAAAAAAGGGCTAAAAGGGTTTGCAGAGACTCGGGAGTTTCTAAAGCTGTTGTCAAGGAATGTTCTGCCAGAGGGAAAGAACTGCAGGAGCCAATATCTAAAATTCCAGGTGCCAAAAATCATCAAAAAGAGTGGTGTTAGTAGACCGATCCAATCCCATTCATGCTGAGCCTCTTAACTTGCTACAGAATACCAGTCAGTTAGACAATTTAGCAGGCTACAATCCACATAATGTTACAAGTGGTCCCAGCAAGAAGAAGGCTGTGCCATTGCTGCCAGCACCAGCTTCATCAGAAGTGACTCTGGAGAGACACAGTGATATTGAATTTGAAGCCAGTGGGCATGATACTGATGTGGATCTGGAGCTAGAAGTGTCCCAGGAAGAAATGGATGGGTTGGATCATGATCAAGTGCAGGTGGCCAGTCCTAAGGCAGCCAAGGAAGACCAGGATGATGCTTGAGAAAGAGTTGAAATTTCTTATGATGACTTTTGCAGAGAGTAGAACTTGTTGGAAGAGGAATTAGCCCAGAAGAAATAACATGCACAGCAGCTGCAGAATAAATTCAGTAAGGAAAAGAGGATAGGAGATTTGCATGAACAGATCCATCAAACCAATCTGCAAATAGCCAGGATGGCCAATAGAGTACAGACCACCAAAGCAGCACAGCCACCGTCAACACCCTTTGCTGTATCACAGGTACACCCTACAGCTGCACAGGGAGAAGCTAGTATGTCGAGATCCACCTTGCCTGAAGTGCACAAAGTACCAGAATGGCTGGTGGTGACAGGGCAGACAGAAGCTGGCAGTCTCCTGGATGAGCCTGGGGCTAGTCACCAGGGCAAAGACTCTGGTAAAAAATCCTCTAGCAAAGGGTCTTCCAGAGCCCTTCAATCCTGGCATGAACTGCCCCTCAAGAAGCGGAAACTCGACAATGAAACTTCAGCTCAAGGACAGCAAAATGATTCGCTCGGTGTGTTTTCAGATACTACAACTTCCACATCTTCAGATTCTTCTGATTCAGAGGTTTTCAGTAGTTCTAAGCATAAACGTAAAAGTAAGCATAGGCTAAAATTGGGCATGTTTGCCAAGCATTCAAATAAAATTAGAAAGCCTCAAGTGGCCTCATAATAACTTAGACTTACACTTTGTTCAGAACATACCAAAATTCACAGACCTTACTTTTGAGCATTTGGTAGCAGGTGAGTTATCTACTATCCAATGGGTGAAGTCTGATCTTGAGAAGCAGGGCCATATCACATTGCTCAAACAGTTAGCTTATTGGAAGGTTAGGGGGGCTCAGCTCTTAAAACTCAAGCAGCTGCACACAGGGGTGTTGTAGAGCATCAAAAAGGCTGAATCTTCCTGGGGGTCAGACTTCAGGCTGTTGGAGATGCTCATTATGGATGATGCCATCAAAAACATGAGAGGAGACAAGTTATCAGGTAAAGGAGAAAAAGACAAGGGCAATTCCAGGGAAGGTAAGGACAGAGTATAATTTTGTAAAGCCTATCAATTGGGTAACTGTTTGGCTACACTCAAGAATAATGCTCATGCCGGTATGCTTGGTGACAAGCCTAAGTTTTTGCATCACATCTGTGTGGCCTGCCTTCTAAAGAAGGGGAAAAAGGAGCAGCATAGAGAAAAAATGGCAGATTGTCCTTTGTGTTCTGCCTGACTAGCTGAGGGTGGGGTGTGACCCTATCAGGGTGCTTTCTCATCCACTGCAACAGAAGAATCAGTTTTACATGTGGTGCAGCCTGTAGCAAGTGAAACAGTTCAAATAGAGTTTGAGACAGTGCAGAATATGCAGGATATCATCCAGCATTATTTGGTAGATGAAATTGAGTCTGGTGAGTCAGACTCTGAAGTTTCCATTATCACACAGGTAAATAGGGTGGTCAGCCTGACAAATGTAGGCATTTCAGACAAGCCAATTTCATTCTCTCCGGTTCTAATAGTACAGCAGGTTTGTGCCACCAGGGTGCCCAACATTTTTGGCACCAGAATTCCAATTTTCTCCAAGTGGAATTTGGACCTGATGCACAGTCTTCTGCACAAGTATCATGACAAGGTGGTAGAATTTTTGCATTTTGGTTGGCTGATCAGCAGAGATAAGTTGCCACTGACTTCCAGCCAAGTAGTTGATAATCACAACAGTGCTCTTAGGCACAAAGGGGTGGTGCAACAATATATTGAAACAGAGCTGCAATTTGATGCCTTATTAGGGCCGTTTAATAGCAACCCATTCTCCCAGCCCACAGCCTTGTCTCCTATCAGTTCCATACCCAAGCGAGATTCCTCCAAGCACAGGCTCATCATGGATTTAAGCTTCCCAGAAAGGGGGGGCTGTTAATGAATGCATAGACAAGGACAGGTATTTAGGGGAGCTTATCTTGCTCAGTTATCCCACAGTGGACACCTGTGTGTCTGGCAGAATGGCCTTTGCTAGGCTTCTCATGGGATGATGAGCTGTTTTTTGACATGGTGCTCAGTATGGGGCTTACTTCAGCAGCATTCATTTGTCAGAGAGTCACCTCAGCAGTAGCTTGGTTCATGAACTGTCTGGGGGCCTTTTGTGTTAGTTATCTGGACAATTTCATAGGAGTAGCTCCAGGGAGTCAAGCCAGCAGAGACTTCCAGTATTTAGGTTTCTTGTTCAGAGATTTGAACATTACAGAGTCCACATCAAAGGCTTGTCTGCCTTCACATTCTATGATAGTTCTGGGCATTAGATTTAATACCATAGACATGACTATTTCGATAGATCAGGACAGAGTTGAGGAAATTAAGCTCATTATAGCTAAGTGGAAAGGCAGAACTAACTGCTATAGAAAGGACTTAGAGTCCCTGATTAGCAAGCTGCAGTTTGCCTTGCAAGTTATCAGGGCTGGGCACGTGTTCATTGCCAGGTTGCTGGAAGCATTAAGAGGTTTCCCTCAGTCAGGAGTACAGCCAGTACAGGCAGATGTGTTGCAGGGATAAGGTGATGCCTTGTCTTAATGGGTGATGTCCATTTACAAGCAAATTTCCTTTGAGACCTCGGCTTCGATAGATTCAGACGCAACTCTGTGCAAGGAGTTGATGTGGAATGGATTGGAAAAAGGTATGTGGCATAACATTCATACCCATGTCAACACCTATCAGGAGTTAGTTAACAAGTTCCAGTTGCCTTTGCTCCCTCTCACTGTCATGAATGTATGTTTGTTTGCCACTCATCTGTATGTGCTAGGGAAGAAGTTTCCAACAATAAAAAACCATGTCTCAAGTTGATCTTGTTTTGCACAGTTGTCAGGCTACCGGCGTATTGATCAGCACAATATTTTTCGTACAGTACACTCTGAGGGGAATTCAGTGCACCCTGCAGATTTTCCCACACAAAGCAGCCCATCTATGCTGGGGAAGATGGCTCAATTTGTGGATCAGAGGCAGCCAGTTCAGATAGCCGCCTGGGTGGCAGTGTTGGTTGGCTTCTTTTCTTCTTCTTCTGAGAAAAAGCAACCTCATTCCTGATTCACATAAGAAGTTTTCTAAGAGGAAGCAGTTCATGAGAGGGGATTTTATTTTCCACAAAACCCTAGTCATAGCAAATGTGCATTGGTCTAAAGTGCGACAGACTGCTACTTCTTTCCCTTCCCCTCTGGTCCCCACCAAGAATGCTATTTGCCCTGTCAAGGCATTGTGGCACTTATTCATGGTCACTCCCAACAGGCCACAGCAGCCAGCTTTCTCATATTATTTCTCCGTAAAAAAGCCTTCTAGGCTGTGTGCACTTACATACTCTCAGGTACAATTCTAAATGAGGAAATGGTTAAGACAGGCCAGTTATGACCCTAGTAGGTTCAGTATACATTCCTTGAGGTGAGGGGGGGGCTTCGCACACATTTAATGGTATGCTATAGGTGGAGGTGGTGCATCTCATGGGTGATTGGTCCAGTGACTGTTATAAACCATACCTGGAGGGCACTCTAAAATTTAGGATTAGGGTGGCTTCCGACTTTAGTAGGGACTTGTGAACTATAAGCTCCTATATATATGTTTCAGCTTCGTTTTGCAGTGCTGGTGGTTTTGACAGTTCTCAAATGTTTGCAGCAAGAATTGTATTGGTATAACCTGGGGTGGCCGTCGACTAAAGCTTTGCTTTTTACCAATGAGACAGGAAGGATTTTGCAAAAACAAGACTGTTGTAGATGTCATGGAAGGAACTCAGTACATTTATTTGGAAGGATTGATAGCCAGCCAGCTTAGAGATTTAAGTCACACTACCCAGGTGTTCACATTAGTGGGTAGGCATTTACTGCACCCTTGGTGCACCAAGTTGTTATATAAGGAGTATATTTGGCAGTTCATATGCACAGTGGCAGCAGTTAATAGTGCCACTCTGTTGTTTTAGGAACTATTATACCTTCTCCACTGGATTCTCCAGAACAGTTGGAAAAAATCATGACCTCTAACTGGGCAATGTCTAAAGTAATCAAAGCAGTGGCGGACAAAGGTTTCACAGTCTCTTACATGCCAGCCCATGGCATGTTCATCAAGGAAGACTGGCATTGGAAGTATGCCCCATATTATGAGGACATGGGCACTATGTCATCATTTGCAGAGCATTTCATCTGCAGGCTGTTCCTTGTTGAATCAAAGCTGATCAAGAGGGAGGATTCTGACCTGCTCCAAGTGGTAGAAGGACTTAAGGACATTCCTTAATTGGCTGCATATGTATAGTGGCCAGTTTCCACTAATTTTTCTTCATGTGTAAGTGGCTGTAAGCCAATCAGTATTATAGTTTAAATAGTTGTTACAATATCATTGATTTTAAGCAGGTGCTATTGCACTGCTCAGTTTTGGGTAAGGTCATGTTTGATCATTCTTTGTTATAACATTTTAGTCTGTCTGGCTATATTTAGTGGATTTCACCGTGGTCTCCTTCAGGAGCCAGTTTAGGGTAATTTGCAACTTGTACAGATAATTGTGTGTTAATGGTGTCATAAATGGTTGTAGTTTAAAAAAGTAATTCACATTGTTTGCACATTTTTTGGCTTGGCCCGTAATTTTGTCAGCTGTTTTTCGCAGCTAGTCATTCTATATGTATTTTAGGGCATAGCACAGTCAGTGCTTAATTGTTGTGTAGTCTCTGTCCAGGTGCAGGCCTCCAGTTCCTCACTTTAGGGGAATGGGGACCAGTATGTGGGGAGAGACAATCTCCAAGTTTTACAGTTACAGTACCTAGTTGTATTAACCAGTTAAACACAATCAACTTAAAATTTTTACTTCTTTATTGATTACATGTGCCAAGCCATACAGTTAATAAAACTTTTCAAACAATAAATGGGATGCTTGTTGTTTCTGAATTACAAAACTATTGGTTAAATAAAATAAATATGACCGAGAGGCTTCCATCTTCCCCTTAAATTATGTACGTAGGAAGGTAGATAGATTGTTAGGCAAGTTTAATTGTGTTTCTTTGATTGTAAATTACAGTCTTGTTTTCTTGTTGTTGAGTTAAAATTTATTGTGAGTATTTTTTGTGGGTGGTTATAGCAATCCTGTGCAGAAATAGCGCTTCCTTCTAAGGCACAATTAGAAGCAGAAAATAATTGAAATTGGACACCGCCTCTTTCTTCCGTCCTAAAGCCGCAGGACTCTGAAATGTCACGTAGCAATGTAAAATGATGTCACCGTATTAATTTCGACCTGTACAAATTTTTTGTAAATGACATGTTTATATTTTGCCTCTTACAACATCACGTACAGGTTATTGCTGATGAGTTTGACTGCATTTTTAATAAAAAATATTCTGCAGATTCTTAAAATTTCTATTTCACACTGCGGCAAGTAGGAAAATAGAAAGAAATGTGGAATTTTAAAGCAAAGCACAGTTTTTCGAAATGGATTTACTAATTGGTCAAACTAGGCAATCATCAGTCTTTCCATTTCAATTATGGTAAAAATTGGTAGGTGGAGGTGGTATCCTCAGTTTTAGCCTAGATGCCATTAGTTATCATTGATAGTTCAAGTTATATTGCCGGGTCAAATGACTACCCCTTTCTGATCCTTTTGCTTCAGACGATATATCCAATGGGTGTTTTTCCTAATTATTTTGCCAGTCTTGGCAGATTTAGCAGATTAGGCAGATTTGGCAGGGAAATTTAGATGAGTTTTGGTATATGACTAAATATAGTCACTTGAGAAGACTACATTCAGTACTGAACCTGAAATCAGTCATGGACCACTATTGGCTATTTTACTGAAAACAGTATGAATTCTCTGCCAAATCTGCCTAATTTAGCAGGGGAAAGAATGAGGAAAATACCTAAATTGCTATCACAGCTCACAAAAATTTTGAGACCAACTCGATTTCATGCCATGTTTTTCATTGGAAGAACAGCAAGTCGTGAATGTTTATTACCGCCCGCGCATGCGGGAAGGTAATGTTTTCAGTTGCGCGCGTGTACGCGTCTGTGTGTGTGTGTGTGTGTGTGTGTGTGTGTGTGTGTGTGCGTGCGTGTGTGTGTGCGTGCGTTAGTCTGTCTGTCTGTCTGTCTGTCTGTGCAGACTATATCTTTTTCCCTGCTTGACCTAGAAATTTCATTTTTGATATGGTGATACATCTCCTTACTAAGCCTGGCCAAGGTGCTCAGTCCATACAGAAAGTGATGATGTCATGAAAAACAATGACATGAGCATCACGTGCAACAAAATAACGTGACGTCATCACGCATGGGAACCGCCAATAAGGTGGCAGGCAGGACTAGTCTTTATAATATCTCGGTCAAATTTGAGTACCAAGGTCATTGGGTCAAGTTCAAGGTCACAGCTATAAAAATTGTGCAATTTTTGACTGATATTGCCAATATCATATGTTTTGATGTTAGTTACAAGTAAATAGGTCAAGATATCAAGATATCAAAATGTCAAGATATATGTCAAGGTCAGTTGAAGGTCAATTTTTAATTTTTGGTTGATTTTTGCCAATCTCAAATCTATTAATATCATTTACAAATATACAAGGTCAAGGTCAAAATACATCAAGATCATTTAAAGGCCAAGGTCATTTGAAGGTTAAGTATCTATATTTTTTGTAATGCTTTTCATGTTTTAATGTTTTTGGTGTTTTAATGATTATTGGCAAAGCGGGCGGTTCGGTCTTCGATTGAAAAGCATTCTTGTTGTTCTCAAAATTAAGAAAAGAAGTGTGAAATACCTTCCTCTGTTGTATTGCAAGGTTTATCGAAATTTCGCAAAATTACATATGACCACAAAAGACATGAAATGTTAAGATTAAAACATATTCAGTGGATAGTTGAATATGTATCGTGCGTTTCCTTAGCAACGAAACCTTAGTAAATTTTCAGTAAATTAAAAACATGCGACACGGAATATTTTTATAGAATTATCCGGGTTTAACAGTTGGGTACAAAGCGCATGTCATTAACCGCTTTTTGTTACTAAATTATGTGATGGTGTGCTGAACCGCAATACTGAAGTATTGGGATATTTGCACTGCCACACAATTGTGGCAGCGCCTGACAGATCGGTACCGAACCATCTAATCATATTAGAAAATATTAGAATGTGGTGCCATCTTAAATATTTTGAATGGAAACCAAT
>JBCAUI010101544.1:0-19069 GCA_038406195.1 Haplosyllis anthogorgicola
TCTTATATGTCTTCACGTTACATATACCCATTTAATTTCCTTGTACCAATGCTTTTATATATTATCTGCTTCCAGACAGTTCAGTTCTGCTGAACTACTCAGTTTTTACATATGCAATAAACGATTGAAAGTGTAAAACATTTTGTTTCTCTCAATGCAAAACCCTAACCCCACCGCGAGAAGAGCAAACCTCGACAATAACAAGGAAACATATACAATTACGACAGACTTGATAAATTTGATCAATTTCCTGTTGTATGAATGATCTCATTAAAGATCCGGAAAAGAAGTTTTTTTCACGTGCACATTCTCCATTATACGGTACTGTACGCTAATCAGCTCGTTACACGTTAAAAGAGATCTTATATGCGGCAGATTTTGCAAATAATTTTCAGTAATCTAATCAATTTTCCAATATAACGAAGAAATTGCCAGTAAAAATCAAGTAAAAAATTTAAAGGACGGAACAAGTCTGATGATACAAAACTATGATACAGAATCTAACCCACAGGCCCCATATTACTATATTATTCAGTGTGATTCGGCACGAACAATGTGGTGATTTCATGTGTGCATCGCATGTGTGCACCTCAACAAGGGGCATGATGAATACATAAACGATACGTGTAAGTGATACGGAAATACAGCAATAACACGTAATAGCTCCACTCTATGCACATAACTTTTTTTCCTTTTCGTAATTTCGCTTGCCTTATTACAAAACAAGCCTGCTTTATCTTATTCACTACTTTGTAATCTAACCACTCACTTATGAACAAAGCTAATTGTTCTTATGTAAGACGCGCAGTCAAATTGCCTCTGAAAGTGGACCGCCCCGACCTATAAATACGTCCATTGTCGAGTAGGGAGATTAATTTCAAAAGAGAAGCTTGCCTTAATGTTGCCTTATTTTTTAGTCTTTTGATACCCAAAACGCCATGTCACACTACTGAGAGTCGACAAAACAATTTATACAGACATTGTTTTAATACATTTTCTGGAGTACACAATGCTGCAAGTGTAATAGTCTGAAAAGGCTGAAAGGTATATAACGTACCCTCAAATTGAAGTGAAAGAAATGGTTTCTTAAACGCACGGTCTCGGCTACGCGCAGGGTAAATAGTTTCACATACACAAAGTATGTGAAAATTTTCTTTTCATGACTTTCCACGCAAAGTTTCAACTGTTTACACCTTATTGAAGTACACGGCGCGTAACCCGTCCCTAGGTGGGTTAGGCTTTTCTTTTTTAAGCATTTGGATTACCTTGCACTGGCAGGATTTTCAAAGTGCGGCAATCGAAAAAAAAAATTAAACTTGTTCCCAAAAAAGCCAAACTGTTTATAAATATTGATAAAATATTTAATATTTCTCGGTCATCTCATGACGAAACTCGTTACGATGGAAAAATCTTGCTGTGTGCAACATGTTTCAACCTCAAATGAGTTCGGCTTTTTTTTTGAAATCCCGATTTCAAAGTGCGGCGGGAAATGTAATCCAAACAATCAAATAAAAAAAGCCTTACGCGTATCGTAGTCAGTCCTGCGCGTAACGAGAACTGGTGCAACGTCTTGAAACAGATAAACTGAATCAGATAAACGACTGGGACCGTCAAGACGTAACAGAAACAGTATGAGCTGCAGGCAAAGTATAGATTATCCGAAGCACTGGAAGGAATGAGTTACTATTACACGAATCAGATTCTCCAGATGCTACAATATATAAAACTCAACAAACTGTAAAGATATCTGAAATCATAAAATACCAAGATTACAATGACGGAAGAAAGGCTTCACAAGTCAGGAAAGCTTTCAACGTATGACCAGTTGCCACAAGGATTCTCAGCATCTGAAGCATTGGGTTGTGAAGTGTAGATAGCCTTGTAACTTTATTTATTGAAAGATAGTCCGATTTTACGAAATCTCTAACATATCATCACGCTTAGAACATTGCTTCAGTAAGATTAAAATTGTCGTCTTTTTTAGAAATTAAATGTGAAGTACTTTGTAGATCAAAACTCAAAACTGTGTGACCCATACATGCCAACACTTAACGACTGTACAGATACATGGTTGCCACGCTCCAAGTGAAATCAAATTCCCTGTGTTTTCGACATTTTCCCTGTGCTAACTATATTTTATAAATTCATGATTGCAACCTTGAAGGAAATTTCGCATCTTATTAATGCCTTCCTTTTATACAGGGACATATATAGCATAAGGTCATAAATGACATGTATAATATGCATGGTAGTACTGGAAACATTGCATTAATGGTTAAAGTGCGTTAGAAACAATGGACACTTTTGAAAATATGCTGACTGAAGCCAGGCTAAAAAATATAGGATGAAAAAAGGCAATTTATAAGGAAATACTTAATTATTGGGGACATTTAGAATACTCCCTGTGTTCTCAAAAAGTTCCCCGTGTTTTTTTCCAAATTCCCTGTGTTTCCCCTGTCTGTAAACACTGATAGCCAAATTCCCTGTTTCCCCTGTTTTCCCTGTGTTGTGGCAACCATGAGATACCCAATAAACTGGTAAGGGTGTTTGTGTCAAGCGAAAAACTCAGTCTTACAAAGATGTTTCTGAAAACAACATTGGCTGATGCGGGTATTTCTAGTGTTGCATTTCATCACAATATCTTAAGACTTCTGGCCAAAACTTGGCCAACAAACAGATGTGAATTGAAGAATGAAGTAGGAGCTGATGCGAACTGTTGTCACTTCGTTATCAGTCGGATATTTCACCTGTCCAGACTGTTCTGATGAACACCATAAAGTAGCCTAAGAGTTCTTCTTAATTTGTAATTCACTGAATAAATTGTCACTACAGTTCCATTTGCGGCTTTTTATTTCGTTCTTCTGACATGTTTTTCATTGATTCAACGAGAAAGTGAACTGCCAACTGAAGAATATAGGTCACAGTGGCACTGTTTTTCGTTGGTCGAGGCCTCAGGTACATGCGCGTTTGCTGTCAACTTTCAACAATATGTCCATGATAATTACAACAATAGCAGCGTTATTCAAGAAAACTGACGACCGACAAATCATGAGTGCAAAGGCTTTAATATCGTATTTCAAATGAAACCAAACGGTTGCTCAAAATCTGGAATGTAATATATCAATTGTGATAACAAAACTTGTGGTAATAAATGCTGTGCTTAGTCTCGTACAAGAAAAGAAAGCTTTGGGAACCAATGATGTAGTTCATATAATAGAAAATTTAGTTCAGGCCAAGCGGTAAAACCTGCTCCATGCGAACTGTCAAATTCCACTCAAATCAAAGCCTGGACCACTCAAGCCAAACTACAATATAAAAGCCATTTATCTGTTTGTTTGTTTATATCTATCCTAACTGCCCATTATTTTCTGATCAGATGTACGTATATCATTCATGGCCACAGGTCTTGTATTGGTTCGTGATCTTGGTTGGGATTTAGATCCCATTAAATGCTCGAGTGCATCAAGCAAACTTTTGTCCTTCAGGATTATCAGTGCATAATCCCTCAACTACTGGGATATTTCTATTTAAAATCACATTCCAGGGCAGAATCAGCTGCCTGCGAGTATTAAATCAGTCAAATAACAGCACGAGAAAGCATAAATCAGCATGCCACGGCATTTCTACTCAGCTGGGCGTGACCTGCTGAAATGTGCTAAACTCTTCCTCAATGTTGTATGTAACAATTCCTCTTCTTGGAGGATCCTTCTTTGAATGCAGGTTTGTTATTCGCTGTATGCTGCACTTATGAAAATTACCATAATTCATACCACTCTTTTCTCCAGCATAATTGCGCTACAAGAGAAACCTCTGACAGGAAACCCACCCACTCTTCATGTAAATAATCACCTGCAAGTGACAAAAGCATGGCATGACATTTCTCTCTTTGCCAGTCCTGATTTCACACATTGGCATGGCTAGACACAAGAATTCAGTGACTTTGGCCACTTGACCGCTGGCACAAGCGATCAGAAGCCAATGTTTATGACAAATCAACATCTCTGTGAAACGGATATCTGCAATAGATATCCAACAGATGTATGCAATCTGAATCTGGAGTTACACGTTCGCAATCATGTTCCGTAATGCTATTACATGAATCTAATGCAATTTCACAGCTAATTGCACAATTACACACAAAAGTACTCCGTGGGACCTACTTGTGGACGTATCTATTTACTTCAGATGAACCAAGGTCCATGTCAATCAAGGTTTTTCAGCAATCAAGATGTCAGGCCTCCACTTATATTAACAGCAACACAAGTGGCAATGTTTCATCTCTAAATCTACCATACCTCATGTACAAAATAAACATTGTAAACAACAGTAAGAAAACAAACAGCTTTCAGGTATAGTAATGTACATTTTTTTCCTTTGAAGTTTTCACAGGTAAATGTTTGGCATTGAACTGACAGGCACACCTGTATACCCCACACTTGACATGCACTACAAATATTCATGCACCCAAGATCCTTCACAAGAGGATCCTGACCATAACCATTCCACTGCCAAATCCATGGGCCTCCCGACTAAATTGCAAAACGGATTCGGTATCTAAGATAAGATTTTACCGATAAGGTATGTGTCCCGAAGAAATTATCAACCCACACTGCAATTAAGACAGAGAGGTGCCAAACCACGATTTATGAAGGCATTTTGGCAGTTCTAATGCCGATATGCCATAAAGGAATTGTGCACTAAGAATCTGAGATGTGACAAAAATATAAGTAGTCATGAGTTTAAGGCATTTATTTCTGAACTGTTCCTTTATTTCCTGCAATGCAGCATTTTCAAAACGTTGCACATGATTCCTCATATCCAAGCTATTAACTGGATTTTTCATGGTAAAGGGTTATATTACATGCCCCAGAAATACCAGAAAGGCTATATGTTATCTAACTGAGAATTTCCTGCTAAAAAGCATTTGTAGAGTGAGTTGTATGGAGTAACATTTGTGGCAGTTGCCTAACATTGCATGAAAAATACATCGCACTCTAGATTCCAATACATCTGTGGCCATCAAGACAATGGAGCTACCTTTATCTGTAAAACTTGTCCCACAGCACCAAACATGATTGATGCGTCTTTCGAAAGAAATCGAAGCCGATTAGGAATTTATTTATTGTGGCGCACACCGCAGACGGCATTTCGTACAAGCAATATTATCAAAATGGTGGAGATGTGCGTGTTTTATGAAAATTGTAATCGAAAATACAGAATGTACATATTACATATCTGGATATCTTTTCAGTCTTTTTAAAGACTTGACAGTGAGTTAGGATAAACAATACATGGCAGATAAGACTTACAATAGATTGAATAGGCACAAACGATATCGTTTTCGTACTTGTTTCCAGGGTTACTACATGTAACACTGCAGATTTCCAGAGTTACAAACACTGCAGATTGAATGCACTTTTTAGAATACAAGTACGATTTAAGATGTGCCGTCAGTGTAATGGCATTTCACAGACCTATGCCACAAGTATAAAGCTGGAAAATTCCCCTCAGTGTCCCCGAACATCCCTGGATCCGCAAAAACTCCATAAAACCATCAGACCGTTTCGGATAATTCATCATGGTCAAAACCAACTCAATGATCTCGGCCAAAAAACGAATCTTTTCTTTACCTCGCTGAACATCTTCCTGTACCTTGGAGCCCTTTCTTTTCTATTGCTGTGTGTGTTTTGAATACTTGGCTGTTACTTTCACACTATTTTCTATTTCCCAAATACACAAACTATCCTGGTCTTGTTTTGAAAACTATACACATTTGCTGCACATGTTAACTGGGTTGTTAACAAGGCCTGTTTTCAGTGATCAAAGCTTCACCGCAATTAGATCAGTTGATTTTGACGTTTTCGATCATTTTGCACTGTTGTGGATCATTTCGCTAGAAATTAGGGTATGAGAATTATAAACAGCAGCACCTTTTTATGGTATATCTGCCTTTTACGGCAGTGTAACTGTAAAATGAATCCTAATTATTCATGTTTATTCTACCTGTTTTGTGCGGCATGTCTGCCTTTTACGGCATCTTTGCCCTGAAAAATTAGGGTGCCGCTCAAAGCAGGTTCCACTATACGTGCCACCCTCAGTGTATCCAGGCTTTGCAGAACCAGTTACATATTCATTTGATTCTGAATGTAACATAAGTCTCAATCCATCAGTCGAACGGATTGATGACCGACCCACATTTATGGCACTACCTCTCCACTCTCTCCTGGCGGGATGGATGCACAGACAAACAGACGGACAGGAGGAATAAATCAATATTTATGTGCTGATCTTGATCTCACTAATCACCTACAGGCAACATTAAATACCGTATATATTCTAGTCTTAAAGCCTGATCATAATGCAGATGCACCGGAGTTTAAAACAAACAATTTCGCAAAAAATAAAAGAAATTTTTATTGCATTTTATACAAGTTGCAGTTTCATACAAGTGGGGGAAAAAGTATTATTTTAATTATTGATGACGTCTATTTTAATTTAGCCGCGATATTTGGTGCAACTGTCTGGGTAAGCGTTCAATATGAATAGTCAAAGACGAAGTTACGATGTTTTTGAAAATTTATTATTATTTTGACGCATCGCTTCAAAGCTATGTTGTGTACTTCATGTAACAATTGTGTGAATTTCCGACTCAGCCATGGAAAGCTTTGATCCTGTTGTGATTTTAGGAAGAGATATACGGTACTGGGATGAAGACAGGTATAAACATCCTGGTTCTCCTGCGGGTAAGAGAAACATTTCCGACAAATACTTTACTCTGCGGCAAATCAAACATGATAAGCCTCCATTCTCCTCTACCTGTAAATCTCACAAGACTTTTCCTGAATCTTTTCAATTTTTTTGTCGAAAAAGTCTGTCTGAAATGTGTGTACGAAGATTCAAGTAGGTAGAATTGCGATAGTCTCTGAAAAATGTCCGATTAAATCTTTTTGAGCGAGACATTTTGCGCATTGCAAAAGCTACAGCGACTGATATCCTGTAGTTCTCTTTCATTTGAATGCATACACTTGCGATGTTTAAAGAGGCAAGGGAAAATTACAATTTTATGCTATTTTGGCTCTCATTCCATCCTCTCTTTTTTACAATTCCCGATTTTTGAAAGCGCGGGAAACTGAATCAAAGAGTTTATAGAGACGAATTCCCTATTATCAGACTCTTTGACTGAATCCAATAGATACAAAAATATCTGGCTCTAAATTCAGTAAATGTTTTACTGTACCAAATCCCAGCTAAGGCATGTTAGCTGTGTCGGAAAAAATGATACCAGAAATGGTGCACATTCCAAAGACCGTAGTGCCGCTATGGGACCCATTTCCCTGGAAAATGAGAAACCTTCCAAATTACATGTACCAAGCGACACATTTCTGCGACACATTCAAAGCCTTTGAAGGAGTATTCATTGTTTGCTTTGTTGGATTTTCTGTGTTTGTGACATTTACAATGAACTAAAAGAAAACTCATAGTGTCCTTGGGCAATAAATAATACTACCAGCTTTATCTGACAGATCCAAAACAAGTTCACATCGACCTTGAAATAAAGCCACTTAAAATTACATCGTACACCGTAATGTTACAACGTAAAACGCTGTGCAGTAACCTCACCTTCTAACATATGGAGGTTCAACAATTTAATAAGGAAACTCTGAACTGAGTATGTTTACCGTTTGAAATTATTTTCTACGACGTGAATTTACCAACATTTCCTTGTTTTCTGCATCAGCAGTCAGTTGCGAGGAATCTCGGCTGACATCAAGTTGGGGAAAACTCGAGTGAAATTCTCCAAAATACAGGATCCCAAAGAGATCACTGCAGCTCGATTGGTTAAGTTATAACTCTTAAAACTAGTACAATACAATGGATGTTTCTAACTCTCAGTCATGGGCATTGATCGCCACTGATGTTAAAATTTTGAGAACAAACACACAGACAAGACCAACCGACTGACATACCTCATGAAAGACATGGTTGTGAAAACCATCGGGCTAAAACAGCAAACCTGTCACTTTGATAGGGACGAGGGTCCAAAAGCCTGTCCATTTGGTCATATTTGCTTTTAAAACAATCCTTGAAATTGAACGGATGCAACGGGATAACAGTTGCATTTATTTTGGGTCAATATTTGCCATCGGCCTCCATGGTCAGTCTCTACAGCCACAAAGTCAACTTCAATTCTTCTCACTGGCTTTTGCTTCAGTATTCAAACTAGTCGACATTTCATCTATTTTTCCAATCGCAGCCCTTTAAAATATTTGTTACTGCAACGCAAGCTGTGAAACAAATAATTCTGGCCTTCTTATGTATTGAAATAAATTGTGAAACAAGGATTCAGAAGTATGTAAATAGCACAGGCCCACAAAATTCCTTTGCTGGAAATGCAAACGAACACTTACAGAACCATTTAGACCAACTTCTATTCCTTGCATCATTTTCCTACATTGATAGGTTGTCAATTTCTTACAGTCCCCATACGGATTTACCATCGTCCTTTTACCGCATGTATCGGTCTACTTATCAATATTGGCCAAATGTTACATCGTCCGCTGATGGCAGCCTAATCCCCTATGCCCATGTACAGAACACTTGGCTCGGCCCCCTCCTCATCCTTCCTTCTCCCTATCTCACTGCTTCATCAGAATGTCACTGCGGATGATCTGACTCGTCGATATGTATAGATGTAGTGCTTTCCCATACAGGGTTGTTAGCTACAGATGTACACCACTGCTTCCACTTTGGCCTAATTCACTACACCGCTGCTCACAAAACAAACGAATAATTTTATTTTTGTCTCTTTCAAGCCATTACTGAGTAGTGTATTTCAAGTGAAACTTCCTTCATTCAACGCGACAGAAAAAGAAATGCTCCAAAGCCACAAAGGTTCATATTTGATACTTTGGGTGTATCGGGATTCGAATCATCAGTCTCGGCCCTGGGACTAGCACGCTGATCCAGTCACCGCGACACACCATTTATTTTACACTCTTTTTCAAGAAATACGAAAATTTTATTTTAGGTTGAAGGTTTAAGCAGAAACCACTATCGGCGTTCACTTCGAATGGAAGTTTTCAAAGCATTAACACTGAAAGTAAATTCATTCGAAGATGTAAAAGTAACATGATATTACAATTAGAGAACTGTTTACAAAAGAATAACGTTGCAATATTTTAACGTAACAGCTGGCCTTGAGAACAAAGGTAGAGTCGTCTATTTAAAAGGCTTCCTCAATATACTTCAAGAAATACATCTGTTACAACCTCGTCCGTATTAAACTCGATTCCTTTTACGTCGCTTACAATTCAGCGCATTAATGAGTACATGTTCAACTGTGGTCCAATCTCAGGTCAATCACAGTCTCTTCCTGCTTCCCATTGATTAACCGAGATCAACGTCGATCAATCAGTGCTAATCACTGGTCAACCCATCAGGTCACTTGTGTAACTATTGATATTTATACCTTTGCATTCAGACTGCATGGTCAACTGCGAGGAAATTATATCTGTGCAAGGCATTAATGACAAAATATGCATTTAAGAATGATCAAAAATGTAACGATTTTTAATCTGTGGCAGAATTAGTGAAAATGCGCAATCTGCGAGCCACTTTCACTTAGAACGAAAGTTTTCAAATTGACAAATTAAAAGCATTAACACTGAAACCTTCAGTTTAGAGAGAACAGACAATTTAACTTGTTAGACAATGTCTCAGAGATCAGCCATCATGAGTGGAATCAACCGTCCTAAGTGGCGTCTATCCTTAAAACTTCCCGCTTTGCAATAAGAGAATTTTTTTAATTTGGGATCAACTTTATGTTACTAAAATAGTGTATGACATGTAAGTACAGCAAATTAAACATGCACGAACCAAACTTCGGTCATGTTTAAGTCAAGTTTACACATACATGTGCATATTGGTGCTTATATAATCATACATATCAGGGACTCATGTGGTCTTCCTGACAAGTTTTTAGATCTACACTGACAGGTCTATTCACTAGTTTTTCTTTGCTTCATAAAAAACTTCACTCGAGTGTTTAATGAGCAATCCTCAGGAGAGCTTTCGGTCGACAGACACAATTTCAATTATTTGTACACCGTAAGTGCCTTTATCTGCACGTATTGGTAAGTCTTTAAGGAACTCTAATACCTTCAATGCCCTTAATGTGTTAAATAAGCATAAATACCTAAAAGGACCTGTTTATAGATGTCTTCAAATTCGCATTTATACCAACAAAAAGTGATTTTTTTTTTCTCTTTAGTTGGATGCAACAATACTTTCATATCAAGACCTTTTTGCGTCTATGAATGACCTGGGAGAAATTGGTGCGTCGTCTTGACAGATACAAAATGTATGTGGAAACTGAGTAAAAAAAAGAAAGGTCTAAAATTTAAAATCAACAAGCCTTTTTGCCTTTATAAAATTATCCCATTTTCGTGTACAACTACCTGGTGCGACACTGACTGCACAACATGATCTAAAACCTTTATTAATTGAATATCAGAGCAACTGAACGAGATGTAAAGGCTCTGATGTAAAGAAGGTTTCAAATATATCTGTGTTACGTCTTTCCCATGCCATTAAAAGGTGGAGGTGCTTCATCTGGGATGTGTACCGAGTACTCATATACTCGCACACTCACACGCACGCACACCCATGAAATAGTTTATCTGTTATGTTTAAACATGCGATAGGCCTGATTGTCACTGCATCCATACCTTACGAATAGGAAAGAGTTGGCCCAATATTGTCTGACAATTTTATTCTGTACGTTCGGGCAATGTTAAATTTCTCACTGATCTGTATTCCTGAGTGTTAAGTGTGCCAAGACAGTAAGGCTTCAAACACACATTGTACACAGACCCAGTGTGACTTATTGGCTGGAAACATGGTACAATTCTGCAAAACCAGCGGCAACATCAGAGGTACTCTTCGTTCTACATCTAAACAATGTGTTTTGCAACATTAAGCAACAGAGCAATTATCGGTTACCGACGTTGATATTTGGTATTTAAATCCATACGGCACACACAACCTGACTTGGGTGTTCCTGTTCAGCTGGATCAGACGAGGTATACACACCGATCCAGTAAAAAATTGCTGCAAATATGTTACTTTTATGTTACTGCACGTTATTCTAGCGGAATGCAAAAATCTTAAATTGTTAGGTTAATTCTCAGATGCGTCACATTTCTTACAGCAAATTGGGTATTATTACTTGATCTTAGCTTTATTAAATGATCGCTTCCAAAGATTAAACTTGATGAAGCCTTCTAGTTTGAATAGAAACACTGTAAGCAGCTTTGAGGAAAGTGACCCATTAGAACGATTAAAAGATTAGTTATTAAAACTTAGAACACTTTCCACATTGTCCTTAAAATAACAGTGTGTATGGATTTGATCTTTGTGATCTTTTGGCAAAAGTGTCAGCATTCTACTGCTGTGATCTCAGTCTGAATTCAAGTTGGAAGGATATGTTTGGTGGGAAGTTATCTCTTCTCATGGGGACTAGCTGGATGTTCTCGCTCACAAGACAGGTTGCATTCGGCCCACAGTAAGGTTCAACATGGGTCGAATTATCCGGGGACAAGTCTATATATAGTGATGGGGATCCTGGAGATCTTAATAACGAAGAATACCGCATTTCGACTGGCGAGTTTTTCGGATTTCGCTGGCACGGACAAAACTGCCATGCTGATTTATTGCGACAGTGAGTAAGTACTCATGCAGGTACTCACACGGTACTTAGCCGTGTTGAGAGCAAGCTAAGGCTCGGCGGGATCCAGACCACGGCCCAGGAGAACCAGTCTAACGTGTAGATAATTTGTGTCTATGTTGATTATGTCATCGGTTAAGTGGAGTAATCTGTTCTGTATGTCCGCCTACTTTGTAACCTGAATGTGTCACAAGCATTGTTCACTTGTTATTTCTTTGCTATGCATCGAGTATTTGTAAATGAGTACCACCGTTTGATACGCTATGATGCAAGGTTTCCTCTAAACTGGATCATTATGATAAATGCACGCGAAGAATCCCAGTATGGCTAAAAGTTTTCAACGTCGTAAGATTCACCTGTTAGGCATTTTTTTTAATCATTTAGATTACATTGCACTTTCAGGATTTTCAAAGTGCGGCGATCGGGAAAAAATAAAATTAAAAATTGAACTTGGTCCCAAGAAAGCCAAACTGTTTATAAATATCGATAAAATATTTAATATTTCTCAATTGGCTCCTGACGAAACTCGTTCTGATGCAAAAATCTTGCCGTGTGCATCACATTTCAACCTCAAATGAGTTGTTTTTTTTGAAATCCCGATTTCAAAGTGCGGCTGGAAATGTAATCCAAACAATGAAATAAAAAAGCCTTACATAGAACATGCACAGCCCATTTGGGAAGTCTGCCAAATACTACCTCCCAGACCAGCTACCTACAAGACCAGCTGGAAACACTTTCTGTCCGATTGTTTGCTCTGTTACCAATGATAGTTGTCTTGGGCCGCCTTTTTACTCACTCTTGTGCTTCTTTGAATGCCGATCCCAATTTTGCATCTGAAGAGGATAGCATTACATTTGCCACGCTCATTTTATTGTCAGTTCCAAAAACTTTGTCTTTGGTGCTGACAAAATTACGACCCGCAATTTAGAAAGTTGGTAACATCCTACAAAACATAACATGCTGTACTTTACCTCAGTACAAATGAGTTTCACTTAAAACCAATCAACCTGCCAAGACTCATTTCCAACAAAAGTCACTCACACTTTAGTTACGCACAATACTCAACCAACCAACCTGCATCCATCATTACGGATGTACAAAGACCCTGTACTCAGTGCAATTCTGAGGATAAGTATTACACTTGACACATGATTAAAAAAAAAGGAAGCCTTGGCTAAAGGAGCAGACAGTGGTCATGTTTTCGTGATGAAGATTGTCGTTGCATCGATGAACAACCACTACTACGTAGTTCTGTTACAGCATTGCCAGGTTTTATCTTCATAATGTAAGTGAGCCTCAAAACACAACCTGAAACATAACAGGTCTAGTGGTACACATTGAAAGTATGGTAAATCTACCAGAAATATTTCACGTAAGGCGACACACTGTGTAAACACACTAAATTTGACACATGGCCAAATATGTCAGTCAGTGTCAGACCACAAGTTCACTACCGACACTTCGCATGTAAATCATTCAAATCACGACAACTTCCAATAGTTTTGTCACTTCGTGAAGTTCGTAAAATGCGTCCTTGAGTTGGTCAGCTGTCAAAATCTTCCCAAGGCAGTTTCTGCTCGAATATAGATATGTAATTTAGACATCATATTTTTGGTCATTAGACCACCAACAGGTGGTTACTGTCATATTATATGTGAGAATTGACCATTTTTGAATGGATTTCTTCGGGGTGAAAAGACATCATCTCTTGCACATTTATGTTCAAATAATGATCAATTTGCGTGTTTGGCCTAAATGTTGCTAACTTACAACTAATCGTTTTAAGAATGACACTACACTCTTCCCAAAGAAAGTTTCATGATATATCGTTTAAAATATCAAAGCTTTTGTACTAAAGTTGTTCAAAAAGGCTCCTTCTCAGTGTTTTCAAGAGAAAATGCGACATACTGAGAGTTGTCAAACGAAAATTACTCTACAACATCACTGATTCAAGCCACCTAGTAGCTACTTTCCCACCCACTATTATTGGCGGCGAACTTTGATATACAATTATGACAAAACCTAAACTATGTCAATTTGGTCTTTTTTTCACCGAACATTGCTTATAATCTTCCCATAATTTTTGCCAAATATAAAACTTCCCAATTTGTCTACAGGAAACCGAAAAACGTTATGATACGATCAAGCACCAAACCCACATAATGCAATTCATACAGGGGTTCAAACAAGTGCTCACGTTAAAAATCGGCTTCCCAATTTATCAGTTCTGTCGAGTAGTCGGCCAGATGCTTCAAACGTGGCTTTTTACCGACATCACAAATTTGTATTGTGGACTGAAACATTCTTCACGCCAGAACTACGTTTACTTCAAGGATTTATCGAGACGGCCTTTTGGTCGCGAATTACTGAATTGACATAACAGGGAATCGCGGTCCAAACAATGATGAGACCATAGATATCAACAGCAACTAGGGCAAGGCCTTGTGTTGATGCCTATGGCTGAGACCAAGAATTAGTCTTCAGTTTTCGTTCCTTTCTGTACAGGCTTTATAAACGTTCCAAGTAAGTTCGACATGAAAATAACAGAGGCAACAGAAAGAAATCAATCCATCACAGTTGTTCCCGACAATCCGACTACGGTTGTTGAAAAGCTCTACATTTATACCATAGAGATCAGATGCCATAAAATACACGAATACAAAACACAAACAAAACGATCGCTTTTCATGTTTCCGTATGTCAATCCTCTGTGTACCCTTCCCTCCTAAGCCCATGTACACCCAGTGGGTGCCACACACAAACACCTTGTTTACAACAAAAGCTATTGTTGTTGCCTTTCACCTTATTTTTGCTCAATACAGATAATGTCGCGAGTACACGTTTCTTGTGTGTATGGTTACAATGTACGAGGCCTGCAAAACATATGAGAAAGAATTTCGTATTCCCTGAACGTAATCATGAGCTGCTTATTAAATACAAATTGCCCTACTTATTGATTTTGATTGATGTATTGAGACCTGTGTTGGCAATGCTTGCACTCTATGATAACAGTACATAACCTGAATTGCGCGACACTGAACTTTTCCCTCCAAAAATTGTCGTTAAAGGCAGGGTGTTGCTCAGGACAGGGTCATTTAATTTAAACTTGTTCATGTGCACGTATAGTGAAAATGTACGTGAAAATACTGGGCCCCATTTATCCGACCATGTTGTAAAGTCGCAACCAGACTAGATGCAACTTTATACTTACTGACCACCTGTAATGAACGACCACACTGTGAAGTGGTCGTTAATGACTATTCATGATCTGACGGGACTATTTAAATGGAATCATCTGCACCATTGTTTCTCTCATTTGATTTTGTCATTACAATTCATGTCATCACCTAATGTACTACAGACGGGCAGGCACACGGACGCCTGTGAGCACTAGCTTAGTGGCGACAAGGGCAATCAGACAGTGAATCACATTATCATTTTCAAATAGATAAGCCTGGCTATTGACTGGGATGTTTCATATTCTATTGTAATTAAAATCATCTCCAAATAATCGACATGAACGGAAAATCATTCCGACAGCTTTAATTAATATCCATTCATCCAAGAAATTACAACTTTTGGTTACTCATATTTTCTTCCTTTTTAATCTGAAATCAAGTGTTTTCCAATAACCATGAATCATCCATTCTTATTACATGGCCTCCGTGGCCTTACATTGCGAAGAAAAAAATCGTCACAAATGTTTACTTTTCCTTTCATAGTTCTCTACAGAATACAATGCTGGGCAAACATATAACCATGACAATGGGATGTTGAATTGTTGCTATGGTATTTATATGAGGCATAAGAAAGTAAATAAACTATTGCTGACACGTTTGGCGAGCTTCCCATTTTGGGCAAAAACTGGTAAAATATGTTATCGCCAGCAAGCATAAAAGCTAACTTCTAGCAAGTTTCTGGATCTGTAGTACAGATACTGAACACTAAAACATAATTCTAAGAAATCTGATGAATTCATTTTGGCGTTACATGTATTCTTAAGTCGTTCAACTGTATTCATGTTCCATGGAGGGGGAAATGTGGAGTTTTATTCACGCACACACACATACACGCACGTATGTACACATACCAGATGAAACCAATTCAACGTATAACCATGTGCAGAAAGGCAATCAACAGAAACTAGGAAAATAAATTCCATCTCTGCCCAGACCGAGCACTAGCTTTCAAAATTCTCCACGACCTTCATAAACTATTGTTTTCATTGGCGGATCTAGGGGTGGGGGGGGGGGGCGCAGGAGGCGTGCCCCCCTCCCCCTACGGCCAAATTTTTTTTCATTTTCATGCAGTTTTTCTTGACTTTTGGGCGAAAATAGGTGAAAATTGGGTTGGCGCCCCCCCTCCCCCCCTACGGGCCGGGCGCCCCCCCGTACAGGAAATCCTGGATCCGCCAATGCTTTTAAAACGTGAAACCTCATTTCCCAATATGTTTTAGATCATGTTCACTACCCAATAATAATGGAATAATAAAGAGCTTCGTTCCTCAAGTGTCCATGCTAATAAAATTATCGGCGGTCATAGCAGCCATTTACTTTTGGCAGGCTACTTGAAGTGCTTTTCATACAATATTTATGGGTTTCTTCAATCATTGAACTTGTTGGATGAGATCATTACTTGATGGGCCCGGCTCGCTTCCCCATTAGGCTATGTATAATCAATTTTCTGGTTACGACCCGCGAGCATGCCCATTTTTTTTCCGAACAGTAGATCCATATTAGAGTATGAATACTTGTAGAGTATCGGGAAAATTCCATGAGTAATACGGTGACTACTTAAATTTGATGCTTGTATTGGCAAAAAACAAAAGTTTTTTATTCGTTGAAAATGGGGTCATATTTGTTTAGATAGGTCAAGTGAAGGTGAAGGTCGCAATCACCCATGCCACAGCTCACATGAACATGTGAAACAACAGTATTGTTTTAAATTTGTCCAAAATTTTAAAAGTTTCTCATTATGTCCTGTGCAAATAGTTATTAAAACATGAAAAAAATACAAAATCTAGAAATCTGACCTTCAAATGACCTTGACCCTCAGACCTTGACCTATATTTTGACCTTGGCCCCATTTACTTGTTTCAAACATTGTAACATGTGATATTAGCAGACAACACTAAAAATTTTGACACTTCTTATTGCTGTGACCTTGAACTTGACCCAATGACCTTGATACTCAAACTTGACCTCGATATTATGAAGATGTACCACCATACCAAAAATGAAGTTTCTAGGTCAAGCAGTTCAAAAGTGATAGCCCGGACAGATAGACAGACACAACTGAAAACATTACCTTCCCGCATACGAGGGCGGTAACAATTTGTTGTTCAAGCCGACAAAGAAGTTGCCAAAGTAATCGGCTGAGCTGCTGATTTCATCTGAATCCTTGCGTGAAATGAATTTCAGTCATAAACAGATATGATTTGTTCACGGTTTCAACTTTTGTTTTATGTACCTCTTCAATGGCCCTAATGTTGCCGTCTTCCTTAGGCGAGTTGATGATGCTTTCCGTGTGGTTCCATGTGATGTTTGACCGGGGGTTGGAGTGTACCATACAGGCGATCTGCAGCGCACCTCCCACCGTGGCGTACGCATCGTAACCCTTCGAACAAGAGATCTTCGGTTGGACTAAAATATAGTACATGTGTTACGAAAAATATTCTATGAAAATAAATTTTAATCTGGACGTTAGAAAATAATTATTCGCAGAATGATTACTTACATTCTATTTTCAGCGTGACAGAGGCTTTGACTCTCTTGAATGACTTTCCACCGTGGTGAGCCGAGCACACCAGCTTCTTGTTGTTGAAGTCCTCCCTGGGTTGTGTACTCACATAAACCAGATCCTTCTGACTCGAGTACAACCAGAATCCTGAAAAAGCAAAACGATTAATAATTCAAAATTAATATTATTCAATTGGGTAAGAAAAACCTGGGTTCCAAATCCTGAAATGTTAGACACGTTGTGCAAGCCTTCCCCATCACCATATCTAAAATGGTTATTGTTCCTTATAAACATTAAAACAGTTAAATCTAAATAGATTTTTAGCAATTAAAGTAATAATGGTGTGTCCAATGCATAGTTTACTGATAATGATTTCATTTCAGGTATCACTACAAAATTAGTAAATTTCAACCCAATCTAATTAGACATAGTGTGAATTTAAAAAAAAAGAACGAAAAAAACGATTATGATTCATGAAATACACACCGGTTTCATCGGTTGCCTGGTCGTCGGTTGAGGGTTCAGGATCCAACTTGAACATTGATGTCTCGTCCATATTGTCCACCTTGATCTGTAATTAAATAAGACTTTTTACAGGCGAAATGAACAAACAAATTGATGTTTGCAGATACAAGTGTGTAAATTAATTAATCGATCAATCAATCGTAACACTTGATTTTTTTGCTGCAAATTTATTTCAATTCATAAGCACAGTAACGCATCCAGTAAAACTGTGCTTCTGATTTCTTTACGCAGTATAGACTTTGTAAAACTTTGTTTGTCAAAATTGTTAATGATTGCTGTATTCTTTATCTTTAAATGCGAAAACGAAGCCAGTTTTAGCTGCTTTGTACCTCACATATATTTTAATTAATGCAATAAGAACCCTGACAAATCTACCTTCATGTCATCTATGGGATCCAGACTGCCACTCATGCTTGCATGGCACCCAATTCCAACCATATCAGCGCCATGGGCGAGGGTGAGCTCCCCACCGGATTGTATTCTCTCCCGTTGTTCCTTGTTTTCATCATCAGTGCTCACTTTAAACAGGTAAACTTCCTCTATGGGAACTGAAATATAAAGATTATAGTTATATTATCTCACTTACATTAACATATGTCAAGTACCGTGGACAAGATATTGGCTCTGTGTAGTAGCTTCTGTTCAGTTGCTTCCTCAGCAAAATAGCTCACCAATTACAAATATTTTCTCAGGTATGGAAAGCGAGCGGTCATGGGCCAACTTATCCATTATGTGAATGAAATATGTGAACATCTTTAGTAAAAATAAAACATGAAAGTAAGTAAGTCTCTCCTTCTGCAAATTCTGGGTTCTTCCTGAAAGATTTCACTTGACTTACCCTGCACATTGACTACAATTTTATCCGCATTTGTTGGGTCGTTAAGAGCAAAGCAGCTGTACTCTCCTGCGTCTTCTCCTCGTATTCCTCCATCACCTGAATATAACAAGGCGAGTAAAGTGTAAGTAAATGCATCGACTCATGAAAATATTATCATTTTCTGTTTTAAAGTAAATATTACCTACTTACTTTAGGAAACAAGCTCTCGGCACATCTTATCACATCGGTATCGGCATTTCAAC
>JBCAUI010101655.1:0-19061 GCA_038406195.1 Haplosyllis anthogorgicola
TAAAACACACAGGGAAAAAATTTAAAACACAGGGAAAACACAGGGAATTTTATCTCGACCTGAGCGTGGCCACCCTGTACTAGGTTCTGTGCTCAGCCCTAAATGTAAAGAATAAGAAGGAAGGAAAGAGAAGTGTAAGTTCGAACCTTAGGGATGAAGTCTATGGGATTGCTCATTTGCTGCTCTGGATGAGAAGGTAGTGAACTTGATCGATCCAAGTGATGAAAATGTCCCTCGAGGTTTGTCGAGAAAAACATCACTGGTGGCCAAATTTCATTTATTTTCATGGATACCTGTACCCGCTTCCTTGTAGGTAATAAACCGCCGCATTTGTAGAGACCCTGTGTGCGAAATTAAAGTTGCTTTATAAGAGTCTGATTGAAGAAATAGTGCTACAATTGCTTTCCCTCTGGGAAATCAGCCCACACTTTCTCGTGGCATTTGCACAGCTTAAAGCGAGCAGTCAAATTCTGGGCATTTATTGTTCCCTCGATTGACCCATCTTAAGAGTAAACACTTGAAGGCTTAGACATCCGTGTTTCTCTGTCTTCATTTTCTCCAATTTTCACCAATTCGTGACTGACAATAGGACTTGAAATAGAAACATTGCAAACAGACGTACGTTTGTATTTACTATCCTATTCAGTATGCGAGACACTTCTGGCTGGTGCTGTAGTCACAGTTTTCCCTATTTTTGTCACAGGACATATTTGTCAGCCGATAGTGCTTTACAGAGGGCAGATACAGAATGAATGGTCAGCAGGCCTGAGAAGATTGCGCTCTACATAAAAGGCTTTGGTTATTAACAGATGGAAAGCTGGATTGATTTAGTAGAGACCAACTGTCTTCATCCTGTCATACTGTGCAGTAGTTTCATGTTGGAATTAGGGAGCAGGACTGACAGTGACCATTAAAGCTGTAGATATTTGTCTGGGTGGCCTTCATTGAACCCGAAACAGGCTGCTCAATACTGATTTCTGATAGGTTTCCCAAGGTTCCCAAAATAACAAACGAATTTAACCAAGTTGGTTTTCCCCCTCTCCTTTTGAGTCATACATAGGTTCTCCTGGCATCAATTGACTAATCTTATTTAATCAACATTGATCTGTTCCTTTTATTTTGGACTTCATTATGCGTTGGTTATGTAGGCATTTTCAGTATCAAGCGCTATTCGTTTCCAAGAAGCAAATTCTTCAATTTTCAGCGGCTAAAAATTGACTTCGCATGTTATGAGATCGGTAATGGTTCAACTTGTATTGATTTGGTTTATTTAATTTTCGGTAAACAATGCACAATGTGTTCAAAAACTTCTAGGCATAGTTCCATTGTATTGGCCTTACCATCATATCGATTGTTACTAATTAAATTATGTTTGTCTTTGTATTTCAGGTTTAATACGATCTAGAGTAAGAGGGGCAAACGTAGCCACAGCACCGGTCCTCACCTTCCTCGACAGCCACTGTGAATGCAATGTCAACTGGCTTGAACCTCTAATACAGAGAGTACACGAGGTGAGGAGCGTTATAACCTTAATTGGAACTTCATCGTACTAAAACCGAGTGTTTAATTCTATGTAATATTAAAATGGCATACATATTGACTAGATATTAAAAAAGGTTGATTTTATCATGGTAATTAATCATCTATTGGTTTGTGTATCGGGTTTGGTCAAAAGAACAAGGGTTTGGTAATTTTTGAACAAATTGAAGCTGATCTGAACTAATTTAGACCCTTAATAAAGCAATTTATACTGTTCAGCGGTGAGCATGCAATATGGGATTAGACTGTCACTACAGGTCCTTACGAGGAATTAGTCTTCAACACTTCTATTCTTTTGTCTACCATAACAGCCTTTTTTTATTCTGTGAATCTCTCTGATAATAGGATCGTTCACGAGTTGTGAGTCCAATCATAGATGTGATCAACATGGACAATTTTCAATATGTTGGGGCTTCAGCTAATCTAAAGGGAGGTGGGTAGTTCACGCATGCATGTACCCTTGACTTGAGCATGAGCATTATCCCCTGATAGATGTAGATGTGCATGCATTTTTGACTAATGACACAAATCGCAATTCAGCAGGGAGCAATCTCTTTGATATCAATGCCATTTCAAGGCAATTACATTTTCGATCTCTCCAGATTGTTATTGACGTTTTCAATCAAAGGAATCACAATATAATTTTGTCCCTAAAGCCACTTGGTATGAGTGGCATAAAGTTCCACTGCCTATTGTCAAGTTGTGTTGTACCAGTCAAAAATATAGAAGCAGTACTAATTAGTTGATGTCTTATATGATTTGTTGTATATCAGTAGTTCTTCACCCTCTAGGACCGAAAGGTGGTTGTTAGCCCCATCATTGATGTGATTGGAATGAACAATTTTGACTATCGAGGGACGTCTGCGAATTTAAAAGGAGGTAAAAAGCACTAGTAAAATATGCCACATGTCGTGGTAAGGTCAATTGTATTGATCGGCACAGGTGCTGTGAGTGCTTGTCGAATACTCACTCGCTTCTAACTTAACATGTCTTAACCTCTTTTTTTACGTTACATTAGATAGTTTAAACAACCGAAAATAACACTGTGTGTCTACTTTTTGTATTGTTTGTTATTAACAGTAATGAACTTAACATGCGATACTAATGACGTTTTATCAGAAACAAGGTTGACATAACGCCTAGATAAAAATGACAGCGGGATGTTTTTTATACATTACTTGAGCGACTTACTTTGGTGTTTTGTGTCAATTAATAACTTTAATGAAATATGACGGATAAGCGTGCAAGAGCGACTAACGAGCATGATAATTACATGGAATTGTAACTAGAAATCAGACAGGGGATTGGGCCAGAAATAGACAAGACCAGCTTATTGTAAAGGATGATAATCGCATGCGATTAGCCAAAACTAATTTGGGTAAAACTTTGTACAAAGAATGTAATTTCCAAAGAGAAAACGAAATCGTCAGTTGAACAGGAAAACATAATCAAGTCTGTTTCTGGCTTTAGTTAGTACAGGAAATGGTACAGTAGAACTTGAACGACACTGAACTTTTGACTCCAAAAAGTGGCATAAAATGCAGGGTGTCATTTAAATCAGCTTTAACAATTTTGTACACAGTGAAAAGTGTAAAAAGACAGGATGACGTTCAAGACAAGTGTCGTTCAAGACAAATTCTATTGTACATGTTTACTCGGAATGGGAAACTATGCATTATTTCATTCGTTCCTCTTGCGCAAGGAGGAAATTTAGTATGGACAGAATGTTCTTTTACACTTGATCAAGTGTTTTGCACGTATCCTGTGCATGCAGAATTATCTCGTTTACAGACTGCATCGTATCCAATTTCCTGTCTTTGTCGTAAATATATAGGATCTGTTCACTTTAGACGCAAATTATCATCGCAGTTTTTATTTTATTTTATGCATGTTTTGTTTTATGTTATTAGATTTACTAACACTGCACGTTTATTATGTTGAGTGTAGTGTTTATTAGAAATTCAGTAAGGTCTTTTTAAGACCTTTTATTGTAACGTTGTTTCTATTCAGATGTGTTTCGTGCGTGTACGCCATTCACCTAGAGAAATGCCAGGTGGCTTTATGCGATAATATACTCGCAATATAATTTCTCCGTTATGTGCAAATTATTTTAACACTGTCCACTTACCATTACAAAGACAATGCATTCCAACTTTGGTAACACAAGATCTCATTTTCGACCCTAGTGAATCTTGTGTTAGACAAGATCACAGCTTTCGGTTGTTATGTAACTCCGTTCAGGGGTGCGTGGATGATCTATCGCAAAGCTATCGATGAGAAAGAACAGTCCGCTCATAATGAACAGATAGTCAACAGATGCTATGCAATTCTTAAACAATAGTCAGCTGATCCCAAAGCCTTACGTCTAATGTTCTCAGACTAGCATTTTATATATTTTTTTTACGCTGTTCTGTTCAAACATCCCAATCTATTTTTGCCGTAAGTGGGGACCTTATCATATTTTCGCCATCTGTACGACAGACTTTTTTTCGCAGAACGAGGCGAGTTTTTAAAATGTTTTCTCGTTATTTAGGTTTTGATTGGAATCTAGTTTTTAAGTGGGATTATATGACAGGAGATGAGGTCAATCTCCGAAGAGACAACCCAATCCAACCCATCAAGTAAGTCATCTTCCATTGATAATGTAATAAGACAATAAATCTTCGTAGTTTCAGAGCGATGCTGTATGGGAATTTTTCAGAGCGAAGCTACATAGGAATTTCTTAACAGATATATATTTTAGCAAGAAAACTTTCAGCTCAAAAATGTACAAAGAACAAACGTAGATGAGTAGTATATCAGACGTTAGATTTTAATGGTGTAAAAACCTAACTAAGATTAATTTTTAATTCATAACGTACAGCCTTGCAGTAAACCACATTTGAATATAACGAAGCATTAGTTTAGAAGTCTTGGGATGCACCAACGTGTTAATGCAGTAGTTGTAATTCATGAATTTTAGGACACCCATGATCGCTGGAGGCCTTTTTGTCATAGATAAGTCTTGGTTCGAAGAGTTGGGCAAATATGACATGCAAATGGATGTGTGGGGAGGAGAAAATCTGGGTAAGTGAATTCCTATAAAAATTGTCTGTCTTGAGAAATGTCAGTTCCTGCCTGTACTGTTAACTTTATGGACTATATTGATAAGGGTACAATAAAAGCAATCTGTTGGGGTAAATTGTGTTAACGTTGTGATCTACAGTGTTGTGAACATCAAAGAGGAATATTTGTCTGCCTTTTGACTTTCTGCAGTCGACATGTCGTCATGAGATGAGCTCTATGTTATTGGCATTATCGAATCAAGCGATTGCCCTTTCTTCGTGACATTATTCCTTTGGCCAAATCGTATGAAACATGAATGCAGCACACGAAATATAACCTTCCAGAAAAATGAGAAAGTGGATAGTTCAGAAGGCGTCTCATATTATACTTCTTTATCATTTCTCAATTGCATTTCTTTATTTGAGCTGCACGAAATTTCGGTCAACATATGGAGTAATATATCGTATTATGACTGCAAAAATATCCAGCTGTAATTATTACACCATTAAATCGCCTTATGGCGCAATCGTCCACAAACACAAAGCTTTTGAAGCAAATGAGTGAAAATCATTGAGTTACAATCTAAATGGCTAAATGCTGTTGAAGGAGTTTGCAAGTCCCATCGGTACTGCTAAGCGAGAAAGAAGGAACTCAAAAAGGCAATGCTTATTTTATCTGAGAAGCTGGCAAACAATACCATTTACGCACAGCAGAAACTGTTTACTTTGAAATATGTTGTATTTCGATATTCGTCATGGAAAGAAAAGTGTTATTGAGTTCGACATGAAATTTGTTGATATTAGATGCAAGTACAGTATTTAAAAGCTTTTTTTGCAAACGTAATACAAGACAAAGGTTATTACTGAATGGGAAAACAGGACATCGTCCAAATTATATTGATTAATTAACTTTTTTATTTAAAATGTACAGAACATCTCAATATTTGAATCATTACAAGATGTCTAAAATTTCTACTTTGGATCCATTATCCATTACGTCAATGATGAAAGGGATATTAACAAAGAACAATTTTTTTCTGTGTTACGTTGGGCACGGATTTCGGAAAATATATTGTCTCGCATACCGTACAAATAAGCGATATGAAGCTGCTGTGAATTTATTTTCTCTTATTGCATTTTCTTTCTATTTGCCATGTTAATCTGCAGCTGAGAATAACCCTCACAGCCCGCAGACAGCCTGAGGATTTGATGTAATCTGCAATAATTTACTAAAGATTGCCCGATTTATCTCCAGGAATAAACTCACCTGTGAGGTCACAGAAGACTCACACGCACGTGATGGAGACGGGAAGTGTTGTCAGTTGAACATTTGATGCCTTTTGATTTTAGTTTGATTCGAAAAACCTAACAGCTGATGTTAGTGTCTCACTTCTGGTACTTTGACAGGTTTAAAAATAGTAATCCTCTTTGACTTTGGTTATATTACTTAGAAGCAACAGGAAAAAAATAAGCCTACACAGGAAAGGTAACAAAAGTAAAGGAATAGCAATGGTGTCTAGAAATTGAGGCAAAATAAAAATATATATATTGTCAGCCCAACATTTGTTGGGAGAAAATCTCATTTCGGAAACAAAACCATAAAAATGGCCGAAAATAGTCAAGCCCTGCCTTTTGATACATCCGTAAGAGAGCAATAAGCCTTGCTTTGGAGGCAATGTTCTGTCAAAAACAGTTCGTGAAACAGTTACATTAATCAGCCAAACCTAATTTCTGATTGCCATATTTCAGCCTTGAGTTCATTGTATTTTTGAATACACGAACAAGGCACCTAGAGACTGGATTTGTCCTTTTTCCTGGACCACTATCAGGTGGGCTTCACTGCACGGAACAACTCGAGGTGTCATTTCAGTCAGAAATAATATCACTTCGCTGCGGGTCATACAGTCTGCAGGCAAGTGCCATGGGAAGGAAATGAACATAGTAGCTTGTAATGGGGATTGATTTCATCTAGCCATCATATATACCCATTTGCTCGGTCATAATTTTTCATAAAATGCCTTGTGATGTAACAATATTTATGCGTGAGGCATACATATTGTGAAATCTGTTGAATGTATTCAATTTTTGGCTCATTTGGCATATATGCCAAAGAGTCTATAGAATCATGAAGTGTCCGTCGTCCGTCGTCGTTGTCATTGTTGTCATCGTCATCTGTGCACAGTCATCCTGAGCACACTATTGATCAGAGACTTCATATCATACAAACATATGCACTTGTGTCTCATCTCAAAGCCTAGCAAAAATTATGTTCCTGTGACCTTTATTCTCAAATTGGCAGCCATATTTGTGTTTTTCTTTAAACCTTATTTGTGGACACACAGGTAAAGATACAGACTTCATATTTTGCAGTTATATGCATCTATATACCCTCTTTATTTCCTGTGAAAATTACATTGATGCTGCTTATATTTCTAGTTTGACAGCCATATTTGTGTCTTTTTCATTGGTCACATTGGAAATTTGATCTTAGACATTTTGTATCCTTGTGATATTGTGACTTAAATTGCCTTATGTATTTTGATAATGCCAAATGAGCTCAGGTCCATCTGGACCTATTTTTTACAACTAGCTTAAGAACTCCATGCTTCATTCCATTATAAGACTAGATCTTTTTCAAAACAGTGTAGAAACTAAAATAAAAAAACCCCAAAAAAACCCCAATATACCAATTCTCTTTGAAATGTACAACTGACGGATCCAGGGGAGCGCAAGTGGCTTGTGCTCACTCCGATAAGGACTTATGGATCCGCCACTGTGTTATGTTTTTACAAGAAAAAAATATGCACACATGTTGGGCTTTAACTTTCCACCTTATTTGCTTTTTATGGGAAGAAAAACAAAATAGATCAGTTGAAAAAATTTTACATAACAAAATGTGGCAAATACAGATGCTACAAGATCGAATAATCATAAGAACATGAGCTTGTATTGGTGTTATGTTACAGCAGCTGCTTGTAAATTCTGAAAGACGTTCAATGTTTCTATCGAGCACCGAGCACAATTAGAGTTTTTCAGTTTGTATCGAAATGGTTCTGATTTTATAATTTCTTGAGTAGAGGGGCCCCCCAGTTAATAGACGGTACCAGATTTGATTTAATTCTCATGCTTTAAAAGTTGCGGTCCAATTGTGGCATTCTTTTACTTACAATTATAAAATGTCAAGATATGTGCTACTAAATTGGCTGTCACTATTGCGGTTACTGGTCACAGCACCTTGAAAGAGGTACCAAAATGACCACGTCGAGCAGACACTTCTAATGGTGGTAATTTCATGTTGCTATGACATCTGGTTCAAAAGATATGGTCAAAAATATGGCACTGTGTCTACTAACTGGTAGAGGCTTGAAATTCACTTCCAGTTACTAGACGGCTTGGCATATGTACATTTTGACCCACAGGCATAATTCAATCTTATAATGGAGTGAAGCATGGAGTTCTTAAACTGTTTTAGTTGTAAAAAAACCCCCAAAAATTAGACTAATTCTTGATTCTAGGACACTTGTATGTACTGAAAGTCTCTATTTTGGGCAAAAATGGTTAATTTTCAAATTTTTGAAGGTTCAATAAATGTACTCACACTGCTTGGAAATTTCAGTAATCGCTGCCAAATGAAAGAGAAAGATCCCTACTTCCTTCCTGTAATGTTTATACCCATGTGATAATTTTTACATGGTTTTAATGCTCGAGAATGGGAAATCTGTCTAGTAACTGGCACCGTCTAGTAACTAGGGGGGGGGGGGGGCTCTACGTAATTCTTTTTTTTAGTGAAAATGATCCAAGTACGTTACAGGAATCGTTTCTTCCAGAAATGTTGCAGTACGGAAGGTCTTGCAATTAGTTGCCCATTTTTTGATTACTTAATGGATTTCGTGATATGATTGCAAAATAGTCCATTATCATTAAAAAAATTAATCCCGGCATATACATGTGTACATTTATGTGCTTAAAAGAAATGAAGTCCAGATGGACCTGAGCTCATATGGCATTATCAAAAAATAGAAGACAAAAATCAGAATACTGATCAATGTATGCCAAATAAGTCGAAAACAGGTCCATGTGGGCCTGCATTAATAAGGCATTTTCAGAAAATTACGTGAATATTGGTCAAAGTGGTAACTTAGCGATGCGCGATCAGTATAAATTTAAAATTCCTTTACATTGGAAGATAATGACTATAAATAAAAACATGTTGCAGAAATTTATTTCTTACAGGATGGGTAAATACAAAACTGCAGTTTGTGCGTTCAGCTGTGCACCCAAGAACTGAGTGTGTCTGTCGAATGATGTAACTTTTGAATGCGTAACAATACCAAAGAAAACGTGGCATTCAACAGACAAAAATTTAAGCATTTAGGACCTTTACGTTTTTGCAAAACTCCCACAACAATTAAATTCTGTGGTGAGATATGAAGGAGGTATCAAGTTATTAACGTTTAATGAACTTACTTCAAAACCTTCTGAGGCAACGGGATCTGCAAACACTTCTGCAACAGGTAGTACAGCACCTATCACGACTAACAGTAAGGCATATAGTGCCGATAACAGGTTGAACAAACTTTCCCTGCAAAGATACAAAAAAGACACAAATTTTAAGTATGCAAGTTGAAGTGCGATTTACAATGCTGTGAAATTAACACTGTGAAAAAAAGAAAAATACACTTTGGGGAAGTTTCCAAATACGGCACTTTGCGCAAGTTTAACATAAGGTGTCACCACTTGATGTTCCATTAGCCTCCCCAAACACAAACAGGTTTCGCATCCATCAAGTTTTCATCCATGATTCATGATAATTTTTCTTGCCTGCGACACAATCCGAGCCGACTTTACGTATGGATTATGAGGGATTGTCAGTTAAAACTAATGGCCTTTTAAGAGATGAGTCATGTGGAAGAATGTATGCTAATTGCTATACTGTCTGTAACAGGTGTGGAATAATTTTTGCTGCATTCAAGTAGGGGGGTTACAATTACGCTCCTTTGGTAAAATGAAGCTGGAAAATATGAAAAAGAAACGAGAGCAGCTGAAAATTGCTGTTTTGCTACTTAACAAAAATCAAAACAGTTGCTATTTCAAAAATAAAGATAATCGCAATGTAGCACAAAAAATGAGGTAATTCCATATCCTTGAATATGTAATATAAATGAGCTAAACCTGATTTATGGATTTGTTGCTAAGTCTCGCCAAAGCGGAGAACTACAACGACGAGATCAAGCCATGATAATCTGCTAATAATGATTAGGAAATAATGATACGGTGACAGTGAATGCAGCGATCGATATGGAGTATGTATCTCCACTACGTGTGCTTCACTGATCCTTAGTTTAACTGAATGGAATTCCATTTAACATGAACGAGTCATTTGTTTGAGCCCAAATTATTTATAATTGACGACTGGTGTGTTTAAACACCATTAATCATTTGTCTCCCATCAATTTCTAATGTTCATTAATCTGACTTTACCACCAACGTAATGAATCTAAGCATGGCATCTACATGATCTTGTTGATTACAATCTACAAGTTTCTTTTTTCTGTCACAAGAGCATTCCGTGCGTGATCAAGTCCTATAAGTACAACAAAACAAGCTTACATCAATGAGGATTTTATGGAAATGTTCCCCGTTTAAAAAAGGCATTGTTGTGTTCCACTCAATTCCGCAATGTGAGAGACATTGTCAAACTTTACATTTAGATCGTAAAATTTGAACTACTTTGGGAAATATCATTGCTGTTTCTTTACAGAAGCATTTCCAATGTAAGCCAATTTATTACCTATCAATTTCCAGCGAAAACTACGGCTAAATTCAATATACATTCAGCCTTGGGAGAACTTTAATATTTATTGACATGTAACTGTGTAGCAGTAATTGCTGCCGTCAATATTCCAGACTATTATTGCCAAATAAAGCCTGCCGAAGTTGCAACCTGACAATGGTTTAATCTGGCTGTCACACGGGACTGAGATGCACACATCAATTTTAACTTTTACAATGCACTATTCACTTGGTCGATCTTATTCTGGAGGCAACTTTCACACCAACGAGATAGACAACCTGTCGGTTACAGCCTCGCTGTATAGTCAAATCCACGGGGTCACGCCTTTCCACATCCAGTCTGAAACTCCTCAAGCCCTCTATTTTCAAAACATTTCATAAAATCTGTCAATTCTAGATCTCCATCGTTGCAGAATCCTCGCTTTCGCGAGGCTAAAAATAAATACTTTCTTTTGTGCGCATTTTTGATTTCCATGTAAAAAGGCACTAATACCAGGCGATGATGCAGTTCACGTTGGGCACGTTTCAACTCTCGACCCAGGGTCCGATGACAGAAAGGGTGCGTGGAGGTGACCCAACTAACCCTCAACCCTATCATGTCTCAAACTGTCTCCACTGACAGCTATCTCCTGCATGAAGAGCTGACCATCCAAGCATTTTTTCTTAAAATCGATGTGACAGAATTTATGAATCAAAGTTAAATCGTCGCTGAAGATAAGAGCTCACTGTCAGGAGAGATATTTCAAGTTTGGGCATCCGCGATATTCATACCATCATCTTATTCAAATATAGAATTTATTTACGTCCTTGGGTATTAATCACATTTTGCATGGTTAACGACGACCAAATGATGTATTTCGTGTACAGTGCATTTTTTTCATTTCCCCTGATTAAATTAGCTTTGGATTTTCGTTCTCAATCTTATAATTGAGCTGATTTTGTGTCATGGAGTCATGACTATTTGTGCGGGGATCTTCATCAAAAACAAGACATTTGCATCATGCGAGATGCTCTATGTTTGACACTTCTTCATGACTAATTGAGTGTTCTCCATATTTGAGCATCAAGTAGGCTGCTGTTCCATTTCACTTACAAGCATCGGACGCTCATCCATTTATCCTCAAGTCTAGAAGCGAGAAATGGATCCAGGCAAAGAGTAAAAGTAGATGAGTCAGCCACCTACAGAAAAGTAGTGCTCTTGACCTTTGCAATGTATTTCTTATGAAGACTAACCTTTTAATGTCTTTCACTTTCTGTCAACTTACAGTGTTGATATGACAGGTGTCTTCTGATCGATAAATCGCATATAAAATGAAAATACAGCACATTTCCAGGCTGTGTAACAATTTTGTTCTGCAACACATCCTTAGCAATAATGTTTTTAATGTAGAGCATAATGTTACGTATTCAAATCCTATGTGACAACACCTTCACTTCTTGAGAAACTGCAAATCGGGTCAAGGTACAGGATAAACGTACTTTTCGAATTACCCTCGAGAGAAGGGCCTACTGTAGCAATCCGATTCAATTTCTGAAAGAGGGCAAATTGCATGAACGATTCACACCCCATTATCCTATCACCTCATTTCACACCCACAGTTCCCGACTCTTGTAACGAATTTCCATGGACATTTTTCCACTTATGGGCTGCATTGACGAGTTGACCTTCTGCGCTTATAGTATTGACAAACTTCATCCAGCCATGCCTTATGGCCATTTCTTCCTTCGAATTTCTTACAGTGCCTTCTGAATGGCCATTACCCCATTCCTGCACGCTTTCATTCTGGGTATTGTCTCATCTGTGCACCCCTCTGGCCAGGATTTTAACAATGATGACTCATCATAAAGCAGACCAGATATGGTCGTGTAAGATCTTATGGGACGTGCAATCGTCAGACAGTAATTGGGAATTGCAAGCTGTGGGATTTCTCGAAGATCCAACAGAACCATGATCCATCACCAGGGACACGTTACATGCCAATCATACGACAGGAAAGGACAATTCCTCAACAAATGGATGATCCGCAATGATTTCCTTTCACACCCCGTTATAAGATCTCCATGCACCATTATTATTTTTTTTCATGGGGCAAATTTTCATTTGCATGCATCTGTAGAAACGCATTATGGATGACTGTGTGCACACATTCAGCCACTGGCAAAGTGCTATCAATACAAATGTTGTTAACTTCATCAAGTTTACATAACAAGTCAACTGCAAAATGCAACTTCCAGTGCAGCAATATTAAAGTTGAAAGAAAGCTGATTTCAGATGAAACTTAAACTTCAATATATCTTCACCAAAATTCAAATAACTACACAAAAGAAAACTGCCAATAATTAAAAGATTTGACAACGCTTTTCAAAAGAAGAGTAGAAAGTGGATAAATCAATTGCAAGGTTCGGTACATTTGCCTTATTTGCTCATCTTTGTTGCGAGAGTGATGTATTTGGGGCTGACATGTTCTAACAATAGCCTAAGGCTCCTTTTTAGCTTTGTCTGCCGGCCTGAGAAATTCTGCAGCTTGGTTGCTCACATTCAACAGATTTAGTAAGCTTTTACGGATTTACATTCATTACAAACTCATCCTATTAAAGGCTGCGTGAGATTCCAAAACAGTAAGCTGGTTCTGCAATCTTAACTTCATTAAGAAAGACTCAATTATCGTACTTACTACCAACACACTTCTGCTATTCAATGTGTGTTTTCGTGTGGAATGTTTGCAAAATTGTTTTTCAGTTTCAATAAACAAAGAAACTGGTTCTAAGCAATGTCTACTTGAGAGTCTTCATTCAAATAAAGTTAATCCAAGATTCGACCAATTGAGCACTTTCCGCAATCAGTGAATATGTAAATGCTCGTCTGCATTCATTTCCCAAACGACAATATGACTTTGTCGATATTTCTTTTACGTTTTTTTAAAGACTATGCACAGTTGTGAACCGTCTCTGGCATTGTCTTTTTACATAAATTAAAACGTATTTGAATATGTCGACAAAACCAGGCGGTTACAGACAATATATTTGTGAATCAGGAACAAAACAGCTGGTAACCAGAGAGACCATCTCCAAAATCGCCCGCGATAGCGGCAGATATGAACAGCACAATTTACACATCCAGATGGGGTATGGTTGATAAAATTTCAGACACAATTATGGATTAATGATGCAGTAATAAAATTACACAGCAATTATCACAATTTAATTAAGCGGCACTTAATTTTTATGCAGATTACCCATATCTCTGAAACGCAATTCTCTCAATGCAGTCTAAACCTAAACAAACGTTCACCATACAACCTCTCTCGAATAAAGTTGCCAATTAAATTTTACTTAAGCGACAGTAGTATTATTAGTTTATTATATTACATTTAATAATGACTTGCACACTTGCACAAAGATAACTATTAACTATTTCTTACTCCTCTCAATCGTCCCCATGACATCCCTGACTGCAAATTGGCCATAGAAATTTGCAAACACGGTAATCGATGCTGCGCACAAATTTTGAATTGTGCTGCTTCTAATTTTTACAGAATGTGAACAAATGTGTTCAAACAGATCATCATTAAAATGCATCAATGCAGCTGGAGCAGAAGGAGTTGTTATATTGGTTCTAATGATTAAATTGCTACCTCTGTTTGCCCAGAAAATAAACGGGAATTGTTCAAATGCACACTTGTGTGTGTCGTGTGCATTTCCCACGAAACAAAACAATGCACATTGCGCTAATCCATGGCCCTCTTCGATCTTACTTCCGCAACAATACATCACTATGAGGATTCAACGTCCACAGAGCTGAAAAATGTAGCGTAAAGTACTTACATCTGTGCACAACTTATTAACGTTTAAAATCGTGATAAATCCTTAGTTAGGGATGCATGCTCAACCTATATTATGGATAAAGAGACACTTGTTTGCTTTTTCCATAATGGTACACGCGTGCATAGTACAATTAACTTCACTTCATTCCCCATAATAGTACAATATTTTGATGTACTGTTGAGGATGCTGATATAATAGCTTTGTGCTTTATGGCACTTAACTGGATACGACATGTCTCCTTTGAGTGCAGCAAGTAGTCGCCGACAAAAAAGGACAGGGGCAAGGGTCACCAGGAAAACTGTCTCATATCTGACCACATGTGTTCGTGTTCTTGTCAGAGCTGTCTGGTCATAAGAACCCAGATGTCTCAAATGAGGTACAAGTGCCAAACCGACATTTTAATGATTGTTGTCATACATGAAACGGCGAACTTTGAGCATTGTCTTTTGAGTGTTTGATTTCACCTTTAATTTTTCATCGAGGTGACTGACAAATGTTTAATTAAATGAATGCTTATTGTGTAAATAGCGACTGTAGTTCCAGAAAGTTCCCACAACCACGCAATAACTGGCATTGGCGGATTTAAGGGGGGCACATGAGGCGCGCGCCCCCCTGCGGTCAAAATTTTCTTCATTTTCATGCAGTTTTTCCCTATTTTTGGGCGAAAATAGCTGAAAATTGAGTTGGCGCCCCCTATGGGCCGGGTGCCCCCGTACGGGAAATCCTGGATCCGCCAATGACTGGTGAATGTCTAAGACGGTACATTCAACAGAAAGCTTTACATCTGAGCCAAGTATGAGAAAATATTAATTAGAAGAGCTGCAATTTTCATCTTTGAAATTCAACAGCGTCGTCTCTTGTGTAGATGACTTACTATCTCCTACGTTGTTAACGTTAATTACCTGTAGACTTGGAGACAGTGTTTGTTACCATGGAAATGATTCCGATAATGTTTTTTCCTTTGCCCCGGAGGAATGTAATTCCATGTAATATCGCCCACAACTCTATTTCTATATTTTACCATCAAAACAGATTCGGTCATTTCTTTATTGGCAAAATATTTTTCCTGCTTTTTTGTGTGAGGACAAAGGACTGTAGCCGCTACCCGCAACTGCACTGGTTACATGTAATTACCTCTCCTCTTTCACCAAAAATTCCCAACATACGACCTCCGGAACTGTTCTGATCAAAAGCTATCCTTTAATGGTTGACCATGAAAGGGGCTTAAAATTGCATCAAGACCAAAGAGCCAACTCTCCAATTCAATTTGGTGTACTAGAATATAGTGACGGGATAGGTAGAAATGTGATCGATGATAATGTATCTAACTCACTTAACCTGGAAAGTATCCCAATGGAAGGCAGAGGTTAGGGATTTTCCACTATATCACAGAACTTTACCTCAGCACCACTGTTATTGAATACGCCCATGCATTTTTATGCCAAAAAATCAGCACAGTCGATCACATATGGATGTTTACATATAATGATACTATGTAATACAGTGTATCACGGTTAGCTGGAACACGGATAACTGGAACTTTCGCATTACTGGAACTTTTTGAAACTTTTTGGTTGGCCTGCAATCTACGCAATGATAAAATATTTGCATAACTGGAACTTTTATACCTGGAACTTTTGCATAACTGGAACCACTTTTTGACTCCCATTGAGCAGTTTATGTAATATAACTGGAACAAAATGCACTTTTCTATCTTAACACACTTTCCAAAAATACACCAACCAGCATTTTGAAGTAATTTACATGAAAAAACCCCCCATGTATTTCAAGCTTTCAGTATGAAACAAAGAGCATTTATGTAATCAATATATCAAAAGTGTACACTACTGTTAGACATTTTTGCATAACATGTGTAATTTGAATTGTCCAAAAAGCAAAAATGTTGATATTTCAATTTGTTTACCTGGAACTTTGCATAAGTGGAACTTTTTCCAATATCCCTTGAAGTTCCAGGTATCCGTGATACACTGTACCACAATACTCCAAAATGGAACTTGTTTCGTGTCACACACAAATTGCTGTCTATATTTACGGAATATTTAAGCTGGTTATTCGTCAGCATATTGTGCGTTGCACAACGTCCATGTGACAGTGTACGTCTAGGTATCTAGATGAACGAAAGTTCAAAATAATTAATTTTCACACCGTGGTCTCATTCTTTGTAGCGGAAGAAAACTGCAGGGTTCCCCGAACAGCAAAATTTCACTCTGTTCTATCATGCATGTCTTTATTATATTTTAGGAACTAATACAGCGGTAATGCACATGTGGGGAGAGCAAACAGCCATGCCCATGCACTCTCTGCATTTTGCGTTCGGAGTGGGAGCATTAAGTGCTCCCCAAATAGCCAGACCATTCCTTGGGGAGTCACAAGATCCTGAGGAAGAAGACCCGCAGTTACAATACGATATCACATACAATCGTCATACCGTCACCACAGAGTCTCCAGGTGAAATAGTGGATGACTCTAGTATAGAATATGCATTTATGATAGTAGGAATAGCAACCTTTTTATTTGCTGTTGTTTATTTACCCTTTCATTTTTATGGCTTTCCAAAAGGGTTTCCTAAAAGACAACCAATTAAACTCAACCTATCAATGTGCTCCCCTGCAAGTTGTGGTAGAGGTAGTTTTTGTATAGGATTGTTTTATCTCATATTACTTTTCTTTTTCTTCTTTCACGCAGTAGGTGGGGAATTAGCTTATGCTACTTACATCTATTCTTTTGCAATAGACAAGGAAAATCCCTTGAGTACTGATGATGCTGCAAATTTAAATACTATCTTCTTTGCTTGTTTTACTGGTGGTCGAGGTTTTGGGGTACTTATTTCAAAATTTATATCCACAGATACAATGATACTTTTAGATGTTATATTATATCTTGCATCTTCACTTGTTTTACTTTTATGGGGGTATGATAATACTATAATCCTTTGGATTTTCTCCGGTTTGACAGGGCTTTTTATTGCTGTACTTTTCCCTGCAGGTATGGCATGGGCCAACACATACCTTGATGTGAATGGTATGTTAGTCATGGTACTTATTGTAGGGGCTAATACTGGGGCATTATCTTATAAATATACCACAGGAGCTTTGTTTGACTCCATTGGTCCAGAAAGTCTCATGTATGTTAATTTGACGGCTGCTGTTCTCATCGTTGCTGTATTTGGAATTATGTACGTTGCCACATTTAGAGCACGGAAAAGAAAAATGTTTCTAATAAACTAAACTAAACTAAAAATGTGATAACATCAGAATCCCTTTTTGTGTTTATTTGTAAGTGCATTACTAAACATCTCAACTTCAAAAGAGATATCGAATGCGTATCACAAATACAACAGTACGGTCTAAAATAGTCATTTCACAAAAATCGTATCAATTGGGAACATAAAGGTTTTTAAGAGACCTCCCAGATGGTACCGTTTTAGTTTTGATACGATTTCTGTGTACTGATAATAAGCCGCATATCTCAAAACATTCAATTTAAACTGTCACAGTGATAACCACAGTACTTTTGAACTAAATGATCAAACATTCTAACATATGATCATTATCAAATCAATTACTTTTTATCCCCAAACGGTACTGCTATTTATTTCATCATAACAAGGCAGAATGAAATACAATATTTCTACTATTGGCGTGGAAAATAATGAGATGAAAGAGTACAATGTTAAAGATGTACAGATCTCAAAAAAAGACAACAATTTCTTCAAATACAAACTAATCAAACAAATCTGCATCTGTAGTTTGATGGTATGCCTCGTAAGTTCAAAGATTTACAGTTAATTTATTATAATATGCCAGATGTATGTAGACTGTTGTGTCAACTTTCTGTCAATAAACTCTTGCCTGTTTGATGCGGCTTTTCTGCAATCAAATCTATTTTATGTAATACATCCATTGCGTTGATTGCCAATATCAAAACAGCAAAATAACTAAAATAAGTTTCTAACAATTACTACTTTTAGGTTCTTTACTAAAATTAGTACATTTAAATGGTACGTTTAAGTCATTGAAATTTTGTTATTTTATTAAAATTAGTAAAAATTCGCCAGCCAAATGTGCCACATATAGCAGATTAGGCACAAAATAATTAGGAACCATCCGCGTATTAATCCTACAAGGCATGAAACCCTTTTTTACACCTGATTCTCCATCTGTTTCAGGGATTATGTGCTGGTACGATTGGACCTACTCTACCCGACATGAGAGATCGCTTGAATGTTGACTGAATCTGTGTCTAATGCTTTTATTTTCGCTAAGTCGCTATCGGCCAGAAGTGCTGCATGAAATTCGGTCGGAAAAGAATTTTATTTTAGTGTAAGTGGAAACATGTCGTTAGATTATTTGATGGCGTACTAAACAACTGCCTTACTAACCTGCCCTCCTATTCATAGTTTCAGAATTAATAGGAGTTTCCTGTTCTGGCTCCTAAAATGGATTTCATTTTGCTGCAAAGGAATTCCATGCTGTATCATTGACTTACACAAAACGCCTATTGTTCTTAAAATGAAGAGCCTTGACTAGATGTCTCAGCCTCTTGTATTCCTTTTATGTTCTCGGGTACACTCTCTTGTCTCAACAATAAATACTTCAACTAGTCTATATGTCACGCAGAGTACGCGGGATGTTATTGTGGGCACTGATGTCTCTCTCGGCACGATCTGCTCGCGCTGTCGGCCTCACAAAAGAAGGACAGTCCTGTTTCAGTGCTCTTACTATGAAGTGTTGATCTAGCAGGTTGCTCAGGACACACTCACAAAATGATAAGGAAGAACGAAAGGTGAGAAGGCTACGACCTTCTCCGGATGAAAGAATAACAAGAGTATTGGGTTTA
>JBCAUI010101766.1:0-19061 GCA_038406195.1 Haplosyllis anthogorgicola
ACCCAATTTTCACCTATTTTCGCCCAAAATTCGGAAAAAATTGCATGAAAATGACAGAAATTTCTGCCGTAGGAGGGGGCGCGCCTCATGCGCCCCCTTGGATCCGCCAATGTGATGGTAACAGACCCCACGTGCGTTCCCGCAGCCTCCTCAAAGAGTCCTAAAGAGAACGAGGTTACGATCCTGTATTGTGCAGTGTCATCCTTGTAGGTATCGTGCTGCCTTTGAAGTCCCTGCGTTGCATGTCTTAGGCTATGCTTTCTCATTGGTTGATTTAAATTTCATTGGAAGAAACTTTTGAGGGCGGATTATGGGGAAGATCCTTGTTACTTATTTTACATTTTGGATTGAAATTGACAAAATTGGCGTTATAATCATTTTTCATGATATTCGACAAGGTGACAAAAAATGACAAATTCTGCTACTTAACCTCTGATTCCATTCTTGATATTTTGTAAGAGGGGCGAGAACTGAATCTAACTATTTACTGTATTCCCTCTAAATATAACACCACTTCCAATTATGGCACCCCCATCTTTTGACGCAAAAAAGATAATTTAATAGTTCAGTATTTGATGTCTTAAAGGTACTTATATCACTTTATATGACTTTTCTTCAATTACGAGAAGACATGTTAGTTCTTCATTAAATGAAGATTTCTTGATACCCAAAGAAACAAAACTATGTGAGCATCACTGAGGTTTGGTTCCTCGACATTTTTAATTGTGGCACCCCCAAAAATGAAGGGTCTTGGCATCCGGTGCCGTAATTAGAGCGAATGCAGTATAATAAAAAAGGCCTTGTCTAACGAAGTTTCTACCTACAGGAATCTTCTAGACGACACAAAATTACTCAATATGGCTGAATTATCTGTGCGCGTGATGTCCAGTGAGCGCATTGTGAAACCTGTCATTTACAACCACCGACCACCTGGCATTTGTGATCAGGTATTACAGAATCAAAACTGTAATTTCCACTCAAATCAACCAGAGTTTTAAGACTACCTGTTATTTACGACCAAAACAATAGGTCCCAAAGGGTGGTCTTACGACAGATTTCACTATGCTATGCATTGGGCGTGCTACTCGTATTCACGTACTATTTTTCACTCAACGGCCAATTCATTGAGGACTCGTTACAAAACACCCAATATATTTGTCACTCTATGGGGATTTCGCACTAGAAGATGCTACCCTCTATGCATGCTCCATAGGCCAGCAATGGAGGGTTCTTGACTTGCGACAGATATTAGGACCGTGCTCCTTCAAAACCAATTACACTGGGTGTTCTCTATTGCTTTCTCGGTTAACCGGGCCATTTCCGGTGTGTAATTCGCCCCATTTCTTTCTGTGTAAAGAAATGAAAAAATTAAATACTCACATTCCATAAATTTTAAGTTTACAGCATTGGCGGATTTAGGGGGCGCAGGAGACCCGCGCCCGCTCTACGGCCAAAATGTTCTTCATTTTCATGCAGTTTTTCCCGATTTTGGGCAAATATAGGTGAAAATTGGGTTGGCGCCCCCCTACAGGCCGGGTGCCCCCCGTGGGGAAATCCTGGATCCGCCAATGTACAGGTATATTACCTGTGAATAAGTTTACTTAAAATTTAGACCATTGTCTTAAAAATTCCACGGAGCAAAGAGCAGGAGATTGTTTCACCACAGATCCCTGGTGAACTGTAGTGAAATGAATATGTAAAAACAAAAATGAAAAACTCAAAGTACTCACTTACAACTGCTTAATACACCATTTATATCATTTACATTTTGGTTGCTGTCATCTCCAGAAACGTAATGGAAATTAACTCCTGTTTCTTACCAGTTTGGTTTTCGTAAAGAGAAACGTTCAAAAGCGCGCACCTGAAGAAAACACGACTTAGTGAAACGGATTTTCTTTATGATTACAACATCAAACGGATGACAGAGATCTCAGGCGCAATATCACACATTAAGACGACGTGTGAAGTTCAGTGATTTCGAGTAACTTCTTAATTAATAAAGGTAAAAAGTAAAAACATCTTGTTAGAGACAGGGGGTGAAAGTGTATAAAGTATATTACCTGTGAGTATATTCGTTTTATGGGGGAAAACAAACGTCTTAAGGAAATGAAACTGATAGTAGAGAGGTTAAGTTGCACGTTTTTATCAGCCCGGTACGTGTAAGTTTAAAAGTAGTGAAGTGTTAAACGATAATGTTAAGAAAATAACAAAAAAAAAATCACTAGATTTCTCCTCAGCAGTAAACAGAAAAGTGCTGTGTTACTAAGCAGTGTTGCGTTCGCTGCTGAGGTGGAATCTGGTGATTTTAGAATCGACTTACATGCTCACGTTGGCGTAAAACGTGTAGCTTAAACTCTCTATTATATTTAGTGTTAACATCTGAATATGAATTTGATACCCTAGTTTTTCGGAGATTTCCTTTATTAATTAGACTAATTAATGAACTTCATTTGGATTTTTTTTGATTACATGGTTTCTAAAATTTGATAAAAGGTAACAGAAACTTGTACGTTTTCGTCTGATTTTGTGGCTGTGTATCAAAAATCAATTCCACGTGGACTTTACTATTTAGTCTAATTAGTAAAGTGAATTTCCAAAACAAAATCTCGATTACGATTCCCGTTCTGGACAAAGACAAGAAGGTTGGTAGAGATTTAGGTTTTAAGGGTTTTCAGTTGTTTGATTTACAGCTAAACCTGTCTTACAACCACCGTATTTTGCGACAACCTAGCAGAACTCTTACAGAACGCGTCACCACATTAACTACATAAACGAACCCGAGTTTTAGGACCACCTGTTACTTGTGACCACAAGCAGTGGTCCCAGTGGGTAGTCGTAAATGACAGGTTTCAATGTTTACCGTTCTCATGAACCACTCATTATATTCCTGAGGTACCTCGGACTTGAGTGAGGGGCCAAACACTTTTTCGGCCCCTGTGTTTTGAGGCCACCTGTCATTTATGATCTGACTAGATATTACAGGATCGGAAGCCATGTTTTCTATTAAACAAAGGGTGTGTTTGGAGACTACCTGTTGATTACGGCCGTAAATAATCATCTCACAAGGTGGTCGTAAATAACAGTTTAAATTAAATTCTTCTTCTTTTTTTTGACTGTCATTGATTACATGTATTAATATTACAAGATTTGTTTGGGACCTGGAGTTTCTGACAATATTTATGAAGGAACCTTTCCCAGTGACATGGGATCACGGCCGTAAATGGACTTTGTTTAATGTTACATAAACCCATTAAACAAGCAGGTAGATCATATTATTGTGAGTAGGGTACATGACTGCTTGGAATATTAAAAAGACATCTCGCAATACAAATCACCTGCTGTAACTTGCCCATTAACTTGGGCCCATTACGGATCAGCTACATTCACTTTTTTGAGAAATTAATTTTGCTTAAAAATATTGGGCAAATTTACCCAGACAGGTGAATTTATACTAATACCAGTAAACGTACTATAATTGGTCACTTTAAAATCACCAATTTTAGATATCGACCTGAAGCTAGTCTTCCTCTAGGCATTAATAATGGTCCAGTGGGAGATATAAAAGGAATGCTCTGACGGCTAAGGGCTCCCCCTCCATCGCCATAAAGGCGCCCTCCAAAACAAATCCTGGATCCACCGCTGTGCTATTTATTAAACTAATAATAGTATAAAATTGGTCACCTATTTAGGCAAATTTGCCTTAATTTTAGGCAAAAGAATTTGAAAAAAACCCCCCTGTATCGGAGCGTAACGCAAGGGGAAAATCCACCAGGCAGCATCAATACCGAAGCTTTAAAATTGTTTTGATGAGACAATCCAGGTTTTTCTTTCGTTCACCTAATTTCGCTTGCCTAATCTACCTAATTTGCCAAATTTTCCAGACATGTCAACTGACCTCCTCTATTGCTAACCATTTGTCTTTGAATTGCAATCAATTTAAATGTAAGCTTCCTGGTCATTTTTGGCAAAAAACTGAATTTAGTCTTGGGACAAAAATCAGTTTAAAATCGGACAGTTCATGTGTCTGGAAAATTAGGTAGATTTGTAGAGATTGAAATAGGAAAAACGTCGGTTCAATAGAGAAAACAACTGACGTTTGGAGCATAGAAGATTGTAAGTCACCACTGTGACAGATCAGTCAACCGCAAAAAGGACACTGGCCATTAATGAGGCTCATCTGTAATGCATCATTATCAACAATGGAGCCCTGAAACATTAATTTCAAGAGTGTGTTGACCTTAACGGCAATAGAGAGTTTAAGTTACCCGTTTTACACCAACGAGCGTGACGTGACGAGTTCGCGACGACATCATGTCCACCGTGTAAGGGTACATTGGAGCGATACGGATGCGATATCACGACAAATTCGTGACGAATTCGCGTGCACTATGTCACAGGCATAAGATAAATTCCAAAATCACCAGATTCCACCTGAGCACCAACGAGCAACTCGGCGGTGTTATGTTCACTGCTCAGGTGGAATCTGGTGATTTTTTTTTATGTATTTGCTTTACTTAATATTATCGTTAACACTACACTATTTTAAACGTACACCTATCTGGCGGATAAAAACATGTAACTTAAAACTCTCTAATGCCTCATTACTGCAGCATGTGGTGGATTATAGCTGCACGTATTACAGGTATTACAGGTGTATTCTGTCTCTATCTTAAGCACACCTGAGATCCTGAGGATTTGTCTGGATTTCAAACTGGTTTTGCCCATTAGCACAACCTACACCCAGCAAAATTGTCGCAACTTAAGACCAGACTTTACTTTTTTCGTTGGATTACATTTCTTGCGGCCTTGAATATTGGGAACTATAAAAAACAGAGGTAAATCTGTCATCGAGAGAAAAATTGTTGCCTTAATTTTGTGAATATTAATTAGAATGTTAAAATGTGGGGCGAAATAATTTTTCCTGATCTCCGCTCTCGAAAGTTTTCGAAATTCAATGCTGTAAATGAATAAGAATGCAATGAATAAAAAGGCTAGTCATAGAAAATAAAAATGTATCTCGGATGAGAGGAGAAGCTGCAAATGGAAACCTTTATTTTATTGAGTTTTTAGTGCGAAAGAAAGTGTTATTATTGTGCCTTGTTACAAATTGCTTTTACTGGCTAACTAAAGAGAAAACAAAGCGAAGACATCAAGCATTACTGCACATCGTTTTCCCCTTTCCGCACCAGAGGAAGAAATGTCTAGTTGAAACTTAATTTTGATGCATTTTTATTTTCAAAGGCCAGCCTTTTTATTTACTGGATTCTTATTCATTGACAGAAACTTTCGAGAGCGGAGACTTTTCCTCATATTTTAATTGAGATTTACAAGATTAAGGCATAATTTTTTTTCTCTCGATGGATTATTTGCCTCTGATTCTATTTCTACAACAATGGGCGCTTTGATCTGAATCCCGGAATAAAATCAACTTTAGGAGCTGTTTAGGTGCCCCTATTAACCTAGATCCATCCAGATGAATCTGAAACCAAAACTTTATTACGCAAAAGGAAAAACAAGCTTTTCCCAGTGGTTTTAGGCCTGGAGCGTAAAATATTGATGCCACAATGCTGAAGTGAACCATCTGCTCTATTGATTTATATAATCAGACTGTCTCATTACTTCACGTAAGCACAAGGTTTATCTTCATCACCATATTTTCCCTGTCATATTCTGTCAGTTAGGTCTTCAAGAACTCCCGATTTAATTGCTTTCGTAGTTTTTCTTGCAGCATGTACTTGACTTTTCTTTACATTCTTTGAATTGCGGAGAAAGGGGCATTCCTTTGTCACTGCAATATGTGTTTTTATTTATTTATTTAAGTTGTATTTTGTTATTTTTTGCAAGCCGTCGCAGTCCCTCCTTTGAGACCATCGTGAAACCATTTTTTGAGGCCACTGGTCACCTGTTTTGGACTTAGAATGACTCTGTAGCGTGGTTTTCAAAGCCAGGAGTTTTTTGTTGTCCTTCGGGATGGGCCAGCTTCTCGTCTGCCGTACCTTTTCAAGCATTGGGTATTGGTGAGTTTCAAATCACCAGGCACTTGGTTAAGTACTACGCATGTAACCTGTGTAACTTGATGTTGTCCTAAAAAATTTCACATGATTTTCGCTGTTAAATTTATACGGCTTGTGAACGAAAGAATCGGTTTTGGCAACAAAATGCTGTTGTCATCATCCGTCAGTTCTTTGAATTCAATAGCTATTTATTATGTTCACATTTGATGTGTTTGGGGTAAATGACACTTTTGACAATTGGAGAATAATATAACATATCCACAGGGGAGTTTCACCACATTGCAATACAAAATGTATGTTATTCACGTATTTCTTTAATGTTCTGTTTTGTTGCTAATTCTAGTGTATAGTATAAATAAGAAACCAAAATTATGCTTACAGCATATGCAACATTATTGTTGTGTCAAATTAGTTGAACAAAGCAGCACTGATTTTAAACCAGTAAAAAATGTATATCATCAATTCACTCCATGGGCAAGTATCATGATGTTTTTTTGGGTGTACAAATTCAATGTTTCTATTTCAAACTATTTCAACATAAAGGCAGAAAAGAAATGTGCAATTCAGTAATTTCGGTTTACATTGTTTGAATTGTCAACTTGAAATAACAGAAATATTTAAGTTTTGAAAAAATACCGGGAAAATGCGTAGTTTGAATTCTGATGAATGAAGTGAACAAGATGTAACCGTTTGTCAAAATGTTGACTAGTTGTTTGTGTCACAACATTTTGATTTCAGGATTCAGGAACAGTGACAGTCTAAGATAGTAAAATCACTCTGTTTGGATGAATCAGTGAAACAGTTCTTCTTCCCAGGTCCACCTGTTTCTTTCACTTTGTGAAATGAAAAAGTTGTTCATCCAAAATAAGTATTGTTCACTTTCGTTAAAAATCCCCCAATAAGATAACGTCACATCTAAAACAAATATGGCTGTTGCAATAAGTTGCCTGCCTGAGGACAATGTCGATCTAAGTCCGTATTATATCATAGCAATGTAATAACAATCACATGGCGCATTGCAACCGAAGGGCGCGACCTGCCATTAGCAAACTTGCTCTTGGTCGTTATGTTTGACTGATAGCTTTTACAAAGTTCACACAAGTCAAATTCTCCTAATGCAGGGAATGAGCTTGTATTATCAACTATTAAAGAAGACTCAGACATGTGGGAGGTGCTCCATTTATGACAAAAAATGTTATGTAGAAGTGCTGATGTATACCGTAATTATTCGAATTGAAGCAGCAGGTGCCAGACCAAATGTTGACAGAACGCTTGTATTTAAAAATATTAAAATGAATCCTTAAAAAGATTAATTATGCACATGGTTATACATAAAAGTTTTACATAAATACAAATAAATTCACAAGTATCAAGGGGTTAGCCATTTAAAAAAAACCTTAAATGGTCATAAACTTTTTGTACAAGACACTGACAGGGTTACCTTCAAAAGTAGTGAACCAGAAAGTAAGAGGGGGTGCGTCAATTAGAGAGGGACCGACTCGGATAAATATGGTACATACAAACGCTTGTACTTTGTGAAAAACAACAATCAAGTGAACAACTTGAATCCACTGCTACTTATTTGGTCTTGTTATTCTTCAAAAGGTACATCGCTTTGTTGAACCAGTTCCGTGTGAAGCATCATTAACCCAATTAGTTCTCGTGTACGTGAAGTAGCGGATCCAGCAGCTCGTTTTCGTAAAGTTAACGCCCATCCTTTAACGCAGCAACAAGCGTTAGATGTTGTATGTTGGTTTATTACATAACGCTGGTCTGGTAGCGTTCGGTAATAAACCAACATTAATCACTTGTTGTTGTGTAAAAGGATGGGCGTTAAGTTTATGAAAACAAGCTGCAGGTAGCTTAGGTGACAGTTTAAACTATTCCCACCAGTACAAAAAAAGGGTTGGGTGTGCCATTGTGTCCTCATTTGGGGACCAACAATACAAATGAATTTCTCTATGGAGTGACACTGCTACTGCACTCCTATTAGCAAATGTGGGAGTTGTTAGGCCCTTGTGGGAGTTGTCAGACTTTAAAGTCCACTTTGATTGGTCTGATATAAAATGATGAGTGGAGCTGATTAACACATCAGTAGAGATGTTCACAAATGAATACAGTTCATTGACATGCTGTCACACATGAATGCAATTGCTTGGCATGCACCCACACTTGTTGAAGTGTAAGACTTCACACATAACACAGTCAACTTTTGCTGGGACCAAGAAAATGAATTGCAATAGGTCAATCAGTGTCAACCCAAATGTAAATGAATTAATGTAAATAGAAACCATGTGGACTAAAGAAATACTGAAGGTGTCTGCGCAATCTAAAGGCCTTATGATTCGCTACGATAGTCCTGATCTGCTCCTATGTAAGGCTGGTGTCAATTTTAAAACCTCAGTCTGGTGAGGTGGTGATTTACCTATACAATGTCTCTACCCTTTCCGGGAATCGAACCCAGGTCACCGGCGCGGCAGTACTGCGTGCTAACCACTACACTACGGGGCCTCACTTTATGCACAAATTGAACAATCAAACACTTTACATGATATAAATACTAGAAATTTCTGCGAGGGGGCAATGGCCACCAAACATGTTTTAACAGTCCAAGGGTGCCAAAATGGCGGACAAACATGGTTTAACAGGGCACGGGGGGCCCAGGCGCCTAAAGCCCCCCTCCCGAATCCGCTACTGACATAATAGTGAACAGTTGTTTGTAGTTTAAAAATGATAATGCTCAAGACATTTGCAGTTTAGTGACTGTTCCACTTTTGTGCCCAAGGGAGAGGAAACTCCCTTTGGTAAATATTAACTAAAAGGTCCATGGGAACCCAAAATGAAATTAGACCAGTGGTTTTCATGGGAACCATAGACTCAGACAGCTCCTGTAGATCAAGACAGCTTTGGAATAGTAATTGCAAGACCAATTGGTGATCTTGTCCAATAATGGTGGTTTAAGCACAGCAGATGTAATCACAAGGCCTCATTACCCCAGAAAAAGTGTTTATTATTGATGACTGCTGGCCCTGTGATTGCAGGCGCAGAGTGGTGCAGTGGAAAAGAACCCATAAAAGTCCCTTCTTCACTGTCATTAATTTGCAGTTACATAAATCCTAGTCCCCTGATAAATAAGGTGTAGATATACATGTGTATGTAGTGTAGCCCCCGTTAGCTATGCATATCCATATTTTTAATTCCTCCTGCAAAAACAGATAATAACACAAAAATCGCATCAATTGTGCACATAAGGGTATGTAATGGAGCTCCCATAAGGTGCTGTGTTAGAGTTCAGGTAAGATTTTTGTGTTCTTTGATATTGGCATAGAATACCGGGCATAATTCAACATTTGAGTGGTACAGTACACGGTAATTGTATTATTTTGGAAATGAAGAGAACAAAGGAAAGAACCAAATAATTTGACGCTGTGCTTTTGATGCGCTATTCTTAAACTTCAGAAACGAATTCCGTGTACTGTATCTTACTACACTTCATATTGTGTAACTGTACACAGGCGGTATAACCCGAACTACCGGTCTTATTTATTCTCTTCTGAAGGCGACTCACATCAGAATACAATTGCACAGTGTATTTAAGGCCCGTCAGGTGCTGCCTCCAAGTTTTTTTTACCGATGAACTTTTGTCCAACACACTATCACACTCTTCACTTGTAATAGCAAAAATAACGAATTTTCTAACACACAATTTGAATTGCAATGTAGTCAAAGCATATTCTTGCTATACCACTGTTTTCATGCAGATATACATCAAATACAACATATACTTATAACTTTAAAGCCAGGAACACACTCAAGAACTCACCCAACCTTGGTGTGAGCTATCCTTCAGGTGGGCCCTCAACTTGTGGTGATGAAATAAAGTGGCAGCTAAACATCCCCCATAGGGTCATGCACTATCCTGTCCACCACAAAGGGCTGGTACCAATTTTACACCTGGTGAGTTTGGTAAAGCTGAAATTTACTGAGACACTGCCCAACATCTGTACCTGTCCAGGAATCGAATCCGGTCACCTTTGCCCTAACTACTTCACTACGGGGTGATTTATCTGTCGTGGTGATGACATGATATAAATGTCGTTTACGAAAACAGATTCTGATGTGAAAATAAAAAAGTGCGGACGACCACCATGACCAGTCCGTTTTTTTCATTGACTTTTGACCAGATAAATTACCAGTTCCTGGAGTAAGTTCATAAAGGAAGTAACTTAATTTATCCGGCATCTCGTCCATTCTGGTTAACTATTTGAGGAAACTTGATGAATCACTCACTTTAGTCGTGATGAATAATTTACCTTGGAATAAAGAGCTGGAAATATGAAGAAAACCCCCAAGTGCATCTAAGAAAGATGTACTTCTTGCATCAAAACAAGCGTTGATAGTTTGTAGGGACTTTGTATTAACTTTTTAAGTTGTATTTATTTATGTTGTCTCGTTTATAAATGGGTAGACCGAGGTTCATTTCACTGGACCACTGGTACCCACTGTTTTGAACTTGGAGTGACTGTGTCCATGTGTTTCAAAGCCAGGTGAATCTGTGACTTGCGTGTCTGGTCACTTGCGAGCTATGATTGTAGTAAATTTGTACATGTAGTTATTCCAACGTATTTTCATTTTGTGTCCAAATGTCAGGATTTTGTAAATACCGTATTTGTCCGTTTTATGGCGCATGCCCCTAATTATGGCACACTCCCTTTTTTCAGCCTACTTCAGGAACATTTCCATAGTAACTCACATGTGTTCCATTGGCATTTTGTCTTGAAAGTGAGCTTATATTGTTCAATTATGTATGTTGAAAGATAAAAACTGCAAACATTATTAATAAAACACCAGTGGCATGACTTTATAATGTTAAACTCTGAAGGTATTCAAACACATTGACATGTCCGCCACTTCAAAAATTAATCCGAGTGATTTTTTAAATAATACGCACGTAAAGAATTAACTCTCTGCGCAGTAAGCCATAAAACGGACAAATATGGTACATGTAAATTCAGGACACTTCACTTTCGGAACAATAGACCCTTTTGTGAATGATAGACACTGCATGGAATTCCGTTGTCACAAAATAAAATCAATTTCTGAAAATTTTCAAGATCTATGATTTTATTTTGCTGTGAGCAAACATAGATTTTGCAACAGCAAAGATCTCGTGTTATGTAATTACCTCCAACAGACAGGTGTGCGCGTGCGAGGCCGAATGACTCGTTCCTGATTCATTACAGGGATGATGTATCTTGACATCATTGAGAGATTACATTACCAGGTGCAAAATGAGCCGAATGCCGAATAAGAAGCAGCGAATCTTTATTATCAGGAATACTGAGTCATACACGCGGTTTATCAGAAAAAGCAAACACGGTTATAAATTGTCTTGTAGACTCAAAAGATTCTCGTATGTGAATCATACTATTAACGAGGGATTACCTGTCGGTGCACAATGCCTTGTGGTGTATTGTTTTACCAACTGTTAAAGGACAAACTGTTTAAATCTCCTTACTGACTGGTTTTAAACCAAAATGACCTCCTACAGCGCAGCTTACTATGACTTAACAGGAGGAGAAAACCACAGATCCTTCTCGTTGATACAAAGAGCCAAAATGCCCTCTATTGGGCATTTGGCTCAATTATCATTGCCGACACACAGCTGATAGTATGATTCACATATATGAATCTTGTCTATCAAATGAAATTTGATAAGACTGTAAGGTCTTTAGCCTTAAACAGCTCCTGAGATTCTTATCAATTTGATAGGGTACAGAACAAAAAAGAGAACGAAAGAATTTCACGTTATGCTATTGCTTCGAAACTGATAGGAAGTTCATCCCCTTTTCATCTAAAATGTCTTGTCACATTTGGCAGAGGCAATTATCATACTACTAACAATTATCAGGCAAAATTCTGCCACGTTACTGACACCCTACCGAACATCTTTCGTGTTCTGTCCTGTGATTTGATAAGGAGGATCTCCCCATAATCAGTATTCTGTTGTGGGACTGGACAAACCCTGTGCATACTAAATTATGTTAATGAGGTCAACAAAAGCACACGGTAGTTAACCGTCCAAAGGACGGGCTCTAACTAGTAGATATAAATAATTGCAAACCCGTTTTGTCACGTGGTTTCGGTACAGTATTCTTCAAATCATGAAATTACTATTAAAAGTTTAGCGCCCAGTACAAAAGAATTGAATGAGCTCAGTACGAAATTCAATTGTTGCGGGGCGCTAAACTTTTAATAGTAATTTCATTACTTGGTGGAGAATACGGGTTTCAACTAGTTCTCATAAAAAGAGTTTTCAACAGGATAATACGTGTCTCAACATACATTTATGATTGTGTGCGTAGGATCCACGAGTGTGAGGCCTTTTCAGTGAGGCCTTTTTTAATTATTTGGATTACATTGAACTGAAATTGATATTTATTGATATTTGACATCTATAAAGATTTTTCCAACAATCTCATGATGAAACTTGTTATGATGGAAAAATCTTGCCATGCGCAGAATGTTTCAACCTCAAATAATTTATTTTGTTTGGAAATGTCTATTTCAAAGTGCGGCGGGAAATGTAATCCAAACAATCAAATAAAAAGCCTTATGCGCGTAGGAACCGTGAGTGTTTCCATTTCAGTTATATCCCCGATAATTAAGCCTATTTCTGTTCAGATACCCAAACCCACATCAGTTTTCAAGTTTAAAGTTTAACTGGCATATTTAATCTCAACCAGCCTACAATTGCAAATGGACCTCAAGAAATAACAATGTTAATTGTGAAAAGATCCTCCACTTCGGAATGTGATTTTCCGGTTTTGTAGACACACGTTTCTGTGGTGGACAATAGGGAGTTTAAGTTACACGTTTTTCTCAGGTTTGTACGTGTACGTTTAGAATAGTGTTGTGGTAATGTTAAGTGATAATGTTAAGAAATTAGATCAAATAAAATCACCAGATTCCACCTCAGCAGCCAACGTAACACTGCCGAGTTACTCCATAGTGTGACTTAGTGACGTTACGTTGGCTGCTGAGGTGGAATCGGGTGATTTTGGGGTTATTCCTACACGTACAAGTTGGCGTGCAATGGGAAACGTAAACTCTCTACTGTCTGTGTAATGTACACCTTATTATTGCAAGAAGAAAATATATGGCTTTGACAAACATCTCATTCACCCACATACAAACCTGTAATCTCACGCAGGCTTTCCTTGTCATAGCTTCTGTTGACATGAATTTCTCTGATATGTTTTGGTAGAAAGAGAATCTGGCGTAGTTGTCATTGCACACAGTACACGGAATTCATATCAGAAGTTCGAATCAAAAGCACAGAGTGAAATTCTTTCGTTCTCTCCTTTGTTCTCTTCGTTTCCACAAAGATACAATTTCTATGTATAGATCTTCCAAGCTCAAATCCGACCGACAAAAATTAGAAATTAATTTCAAGATTAGCGATATGGTGTGATAAAAGTTTTGTTTTGTATACCTTTTCCAAGCCGCATATTTTCCAACAGTGTTTACTTCTGTCACTAATGAATATTTAAATCCTTAATTGGTAATAAATACTTTTAATGCAGTAAAATCCATTTGTTTTGGCCGGCATAGTTAGAGAAAAGTTTCACTGCACATGTCTGTTATACCTACTCCAACAAATGCAACATTTCGACATGCAGTGGCATCATCATAGTAACCAAAGTATGTTTTGCAAGAAAGCAAATATGTCAAATTAGATGTGAACAAATTAATTATTAATTGTGTCAAGTATTGTAAGTCAAAAGCAAAGCTAGGGCGGCCATATATATCACTTAATAGATGGTTGCCAAGATGTTCTGAGATACTAAAGGTAATGAAAGTATTATAAGTTGTCGTTGGCAATAATGTCATCACCAACTAAGCACTGAAAATCATGAAGAAAAAAGCTGGAAATAAACAAATAACGAAAAACAAATGTAACAAAGAATTTTTTCCCCTTATCATTCAACTATTTCATATGATTTTAAAATTGGGAACAAAGATGAAATTTCCAAAAAGTGATTTTTTTTGTAAAAAGAACTTTTAATCGTCTTAAATATAATTTAGTATCTTCCTCTGGAATAAATATATATTTAAATGTCTTAAAGCACAATGTGATGATACAGAAGTCTTAGAAATCTTATTAGATATTTAGTTTGATGTTGAAATTTGTTTGAGTTAATTTTTTTAATTTTTGAGTTAATTGCAACATAATTTCAATCGTAAGTATGTAAACATTTCAGTGTGTCTATCACACATTTAAACAATCTCATGCATGATTTAAATTTTGCAACAGGAGAAAAAATGATTTAATAAATTTTATTATTGTGACATGAAAATTTTGGTACTGAAAATTTAAACTTCATTTGGTGGGGATTGTAAACATATCTTTATTTTGATATTTGAAATTACTTTCAAAACTAGTTTTAACTCAAACTAATTTCAACTGCAGAGTATGTGAATATTTGTTGCTTAAAGTATATTTGATTATACATTAAATGACATAAAATTATTTCATGCAGAGAATTGTCATAATGGAGCTGTCATAAAAATTTATTTTAACATGGGAATGATTAAATGTGCATCATGAAATTAAAGTAGTATGACCAAGTTAAGTGATATTCTGGTCCTACCTATATCTTAAATGGCTACCTGCATTGATAAGAATTCCGTAATACAAAATTCCATCTCTTTGTAGTTAAGACGTATGTAATACATTCTTTTTTACATGAATAGTTTGAAAAGGCAAATTAAAATTGATATTTGTTAAAACAAATTTTAGTGATTCTCACTTTCATTCAAAGTTGAAATTTAAAGTCGACATTAAATTTTGGAGATTTTCCTTTTAATTCAAGCATTATTTAGAAGAAAGTTAAAAAGTGAGGTTTTTTCTTTAATTCATGATCTTATCAATTAAACTAAATTTTGGAGATTTTTGCCTTTAATTCTAGCATTATTCAGAATAAAGTTGGAAAGTGGCGTTTTTCCTTTTAATTGACTAACATTTAAATTAGATATCAATTAAATTAAATTTTGAAGATTTTACTTTTAATTCAAGCACCATTTAGAATAAAGTGAAAAAGTGATGTTTTTTTTTATTTAATTCATGATCTTATCAATTAAATTAAATTTTGGAAATTTTGCTTTTAATTCAAGCACAATTTAGAATAAAATGAAAAAGTGATGTTTTTTCTTTTAATTCATGATCTTTTGAATTATGTCAGAAATCAGCAATTTTTATTTTAATTCCAAATGTGAAAAGTTTTTTTTGTCAAACTTTAAATGGAATAGCTGAAACCATATATTCTCTACTAACATTTCCAATTAAATCCTCTTATATTATCAATCCATTATGTTATCCGGTATCTGAGACAAAAATAAAGGATACGATTAAAAGATGGGATGACGACATATGTGATTTCCCAAGCCTAGCACCAATACCAAAATCAAGACGAACAAGGAAAAGGCTTGATGATTTTGATATGGATTTAATCAGATGTGAAGTACTAAGCTTGATGAACAAAGGTGGAGCTGTCACAATTACCACAATACATGATCAGTTGATGGCACACAACAAAATCCCATCGATATGCAAATCAACATTACACAATGTACTCAATGTAATTCATGTACTTAAATATATTTTCTGTAAAATATTGTTTTAGCGGTTTTGTATAAATGTATTACTGAAAAATAAATTTTACAGGATCTTGGTTTTGAGTGGACTGAATGCAAAGGGCAATCAAATTTACAAGAAAAACCCAATGTTGCGGCTAAAAGGCATTCCTATCTAAGACAGCTGGAAATATACAGAAGAGAAGGATATCATATTGTTTACATAGATGAAAGGTGGTGTTATGGATCACATGCAGGGTACATGTGTTTCAAACTATGCATTGTAGCATACGAAATACATTACATAAAACACTTATTTGATTGTTATATCTTTTCTATTAAAATGGGACTCGTGGGAATCGAGACCTAAGATCTTAGGCCTGTGTTCTATATTCTGTCTTATATTGTGACAGATACTTGGAGTTGGCTGGCTGTGTGCACAAGTGTGATAAAACTGGATGCCACATGGACTTGACCTTGACTGACATCTATGACCTACTTATTGTGACCTACTTTTGTAACAAGGTCATGACGACCTACTTCATGCCCGAACCAGCGGGCATCATGACCTAGTTTTGTTTTAATTTCAGATGTAAAGAGCGGGTAGGACCCAGTGGTGAGTGTCGACAGAAAGCTTTACCAAAGCAAGGTGGTAGATTTATTATCATTGATGCTGGCAGTAAAGATGGTTTCGTTCCAAATGCAACAGCTCTTTACAAGGTACTGTTCATTGTTCTAATACAGATTATGCAAAATACACTACCTATGAAATACATCAGTTAACAAAAACATTAAAATATTTGTACAGAGTGCAAATACCAATGACTTTCATGAGGAGCTCATGATCTCAACAAAGTTTGAAAGATGGTAATTGTTGAAGCTTTTTAATTACCTTTATTGTATTTTATTGTTGTCTTATAAATTTATCAATTTTTGTGAATCATTGACAACATCGTAAATTTATAATTGAAATATATTTTTAGTTCCCATAATAGTTTAAATTATAGTGGAATAATTAACATAACTTGTTGAGAACAGAGATCTGTTTCAGAAATGTGTTAAAATTTAAAACAATTATGTTTAGGTTCAAGGAAACTCTGCTGCCTAATCTTCCAACCGACAAAAAAGTTGTTGTAGTAATGGACAATGCTTCTTACCATGGTGGAATTATAGAAGAAACAAGAATTCCAACCACACAATTTAACAAGAAAAGAATACAAGAATGGCTCACTAGAAATCGTAAGAATGAAATTTAGAAAATGTTGTTTTATTAATTTGAAAAGACCTGCTTTTATTCATATAACTTCAAACCTTTCAATAAAAGTTACACTTGAATGCAACTATAATTGTTTATGAATCAGAATTTTTTTGTTATCAGGAATTGGATGGCCACAAAATGCACTCAAGGTAGAACTAATGGATTTGGTGAACAGACACCGGCATCTGTACCCACCAACTTATTCTATTGACCAAGCTGCAAAAGAGAAAGATGTTATTGTTTTACGTCTGCCACCTTATCATAGTGAACTCAACCCCATTGAATATGTTTGGGGAGGAATGAAGGTAAACAATGATTAAAATGTCTTAAGTTATGTATGAATTAAATTAGAGAACTAAACATGCAGTTAATTTGATAGATACAAATTATTAAATCCTCAACAAAAAATCCATTGCAGAAATATATTGCTCATCACAACAGAGAGTTTACATTAGCTCATGTATCAGATCTGTGGAAAGAATGCTACAATACAGTACAAACCAATAATGAGTGGAAAGGTTTTGTGCAACACGCCAGAGAAAATGAAAAGAAATGGTGGGATGCAAGTGTTCTTGCTGATATCACATGCAAGCCTATTATGATAAATATAACAAAGGAAGATTATGATGAGAGTCATAGAGGTGGCCAGTCACAGATGTGACAGAAGAAGTTATGACGTAAGGCCTATTTTCCTGTTAATATTAGGGGTCTCAGATTTTTATCGAAATCGATCATTATCGATTAAATAATTTTATCGAAAAATTATTGGAGCCAAATTTCATAATCGATTATTGAATCTAGGTAAAGTGGTACTGAATGTGGATACATTACTTGCAATTTCAATTAAAATTTAAAAATAAACAAAGGAAGCACAAATATACCTTCACAGATAATTGCATGGCAAAGCCACTTTCAAGTTTAATCAAAGAATTCTGTTTCTGTGTGAAGTGGCTGCATTAGTTTAATATATTGATATTTATTTATAAATGTAAGAAAATTACCAAAAGATACCTTGTTTGTATGTCTTCATTTACACTATTGAGTGTCCAACTTGATACTCAATTATTATCAATAAAAAGACTTCGATAAAAATTTATAATAAAATTTTATCGATTACGACCCCTAGTTAATATTGTTAGCTCAGTAAACATTAACACTAAATTTAAAAATAGGAAATGTTTACCATAATTTCCTTTGCATGAAAACAGGATGTGAACCTTTGGAAAGTGTCCACACTGCTAGTTTCCAGAAAACTAATTCTACAAATTCAAAGACACAAAAAGGTATCGATGTGATAAAATAACTAGAGAATATGAAATGCTCACTCATTTATCATTTTAGCAATTTTAGCCATTTCAATGCTGCAACCATATCCTTTAATATCTTCAACTTATGCCCTTTTCATTACAGGTAAAACATTGTGCACTATGTGTTGTGGCAAATACACAAAGGACACACCAGATGAGTGGGTGGGCTGTGAATATTGTCCCAATTGGTTTCATGCTGAGTGCTTGAAGAGCTCATTTAAAAATGGTGCCTTGAGATCAGTAAAGGAATCAACCATGTGGTCATGTCCTTTCTGTACAGATTGTGCATGAGCATATAGCACATGTGGGGTGCATCTCCAGAGAGCATCTACAGCCAGTGCTGTAAGAGATTTCATATTGATTGTCTTAACGAACAAGAACAGGAAATGCTGGCAGTCAAAAAAGTCATGACTTGCAAGAAAACCAGCACTATGGAAATGATTGTCTGTGCAAATTGCATTTTAAAGAAGCCTCATCTTTTTGGTAAACATTTTGTTACCTTTTCATAAATTTTATCCTTTCTTGCATTGTAAGCCAATTTAAGTAAAATAACTTTTTTGGAAATTTAAATTAAAAATTGATCCAAGCAAAATATATTTTTGTAAATTTGAATTAAAAGTTGTTTCTGAAAAGTTAAAAGATAAATGTAATTTGAATTTTGTTTGTAATTTCAACTTAAACTAGATGGAACCCATCGGTACCCAACAGGAGTACAAAGAGAGACAGAAAGAATATATATATATATATATATATATATATATATATATTTTTTTTTTTATTTGATGCAGCAAATGATGCACACAGTAAAAACCATTGCTGCTCATCTGCCACATTCAGACAGTGCAG
>JBCAUI010101877.1:0-19061 GCA_038406195.1 Haplosyllis anthogorgicola
ACAGCACATGCATGTGGAGTCACATGACAGGCAAAATGGCGGCATGAAGCTTGGTAGCCGACAGGTTATCTTGTTGAGGTCTGTGATGGACAGTTGATATTAGAGAGTTTAAGTTGCATTTTTACGCCAGTGTGTACGTGTAAGTTTAAAATACAGATTTTCAATTTGGTGTTAACCAAATACATCAAAACATCACTAGAATCCACTTCAGCAGTGAATGTAACACCGACGAGTCACGTTCGCTGCTGTGGTGGAATCTGGTGATTTTGCAATTCATGTAACACGTACATATAGGCGTAAAACGGGTAACTTAAACTCCCTTACCGATTTGTAAACCAAACAGACCTGACAGTTACTGACGCTGAGTTTCCTGAGGTTCGGGAGTCGTCCGATCGTGACCCACAGATGTTCCATCTGGACCGGCAGGTAGTGGAGACACAGCACCGTCACGTTTGTCGCGCACCACCCGGAGGACACCAGGTGCAGGATGGAGGCGCCCTCTATAATGGCACGCTCGCTTCTGTAGTCCGCTAGAGGGAGGCAGGAGTTCACCTACAAAATGTGATAAGTGAAATAAAACATACTTTAGAGACAGGATGACGCCATGTATCTCCAGAATAAACAAATGTCACACCAGTCTAACCAAAGAATATTACGCTTGACGTCAGAACCCCTGTTTTGTTCTTAAAATTAAGACAGTCTGAATCAGCAGCTTGAATCATTTTGGTCTCTGAATAGAAACTTCTCGGCATAGAATTGAATTCGTCACTGTGGGTCACCATTATTTTGAGAAACTTTGAAGCACAGTTTAGAAAATAGTTTCAAGTTATCCATTTTATTACCTTGAGTTTGAGATTGTTTAAACATGGCAGTTGCTCCAGGAAGCTCTGGACTCCTTGGGTTGTGACAGCCCAACAGGCACTGAGAGAGACCTGACACAACTTTGGAAACTGCTGAGCAATCTGCTGGAGATCATTATCACTTAGGGAGAAACCACCGTGAATGTCAACCTGCTGAAGCTGCGTCAGTGGTGCCATCTTGTTTATGACGTCACGAGTCCATTTGATTGGTAGTTTGAGACACTGCAGATTCTGCAGTTCGCAACACATGGTGAAAATTGGAGCATAAACTGGAGCGTTTTTTCTCCAGGTCAGGGTACGCACGTGGTGTCCATACTGACGCAAGATTACGCGCAAGGTGCCAAATTCCACCCAATTGTACGACATCGGATCCACATGAAGAGTCCTCCAGATGGCACCACCTGTTCTCAATGTGTCCCTCCATTTCTTACACACCAATCCGAGTGTAGGAACATTATCTTCGACTGGTGACAGAAATTTTAATATTCTGGTGAAGATTTCATGTGGCAGATCATTGATATGAGTATCGTGCATTGTGGACTGTTCCACGTCCATTGTTTCATAGGGTCTGATCTGAATTGTATCCAGAACAACTGGATTCTCAATGATAACGATGTCATCGTCGAAATCCTGATCCATAAGATTCTCCTCACTTTGCCAGGTCCACACTTTAGATCCCGCCATATTAATACAAATCTGTTGCTGGAACCTTATCTTTGTGTTAAATGTTGCAAAATATCATCAACACATCCAAATATGCTATCTTCGTCTCCACTGCTTTGCTCACGTTTGTTGAAATAGATGTCAATTTGATGGTAATCGCCTGGTTCTCTTTCCCGTTGCACCACATTCAATTTTGAGGGTTCATTGTCCTGTAGATCACATATCTGTGAAATGATAGTCGCTTTGTGATCAGGGTGCAGGATGTCAATCTCGTAATGACACAAGATCCTCATGCAAATTCATAATGCCACTAGAAATCCCATTGACTCAATATCTAACGTTTGGACCAATTTTCAGTAAATTAAAGTCATATTTGATGAGTGATGAGAAGACATACTCAAAATATGGCTGCCATTTTATAGAAATGAGGAGAGATGCAGGAGATATTTGGTGCACAAGTTCCCACTTCTGGTTTCTGGTTGGCATTATGAATGTGCATAAGGCTCTTGTGTCATTACGAGATTGGCATCCCACACCCTGAGTAATTCTCATTTGGTCCCGCAGCATAATAACTCTCCACAGATTGTTGTGTCAATAGACATTTAACCGTAATTATCAATCTGACCTGTTGACGGAGAATCAATGCCATAAATTTATATGACAATTACGACAATTTATGTTTAGAGGATGAATGGAGGTATAAGTTTCTGCATTCAGCGCGTGATTAGACTGGATTTATTCCAAAGATTTGAAAACAGTGCGCGCATCGTTTTATAGTGTGTCCTGTGACCCGACAGGTTGTAACGCACGTGCGCGCATAATTTTTTTCATTAGAAACTTATACCTCCAATTATTTAGCTGCTCAATTTTGGAACAATAGAATCTTCCATGGTGCTAATGTCCTAGTGAAAGACACAGCACAGCGTTAAATTATATTGTTCGCCAATAAAGCAAGTTTTGGGAGATACAGTTAAACTTGAGTAAAAAGCACAGCATGGAATCCTATTGTCCCAGAATGAAATAAAAGTTCATTCTGTTTTTAAAGTTTCTTTTTACGAAGATCGGGTGACCATAACACCTCATGAAATAGTTTTCATTTTTCGTGAATGAAATTCCATGCTGTGTCTTGGACTCAGACAAAAGCGCCTATTGTTCTCAAAATGAAGATCCTTAACCAGACATTTCATCTTCTGAACCTGTCTACCAAAACAATCTATTGTGCCATAGGTAAAAACAGAGTTTGATTACCACTATGTCCACACCACTGTACCCCAAACACACTTTACACTTTCTTCATTTTCTGCGCTATGTCTTGCATCATCTCTTAAGTCTTCATCATTGTGTTAGTTGAATACCTCAGCTACTAACATCCTTGTTTGAAACGTCAAAAAGTCGACTATCGTACACGTAACAAGCTGTTACTACATTTTCCTGGAATTCACAAACGACATTACGTCATTCATTCACATAAACACGTACCACGACCTCCACATCTGCTGCAAATGTGTTTGCGGGGTTACGCACCACGTTATACGTACGGGAAGAGTTCTTAAATCACCAGATTCCACCTCAGCGGCAAACGTAAAGTTTTGCAGCTTAACTTAGGCGGGCGGAATAGCTCAGTTGGTTAGCGCGTTTGACTTAGTCACGCATCGCTGAACAGCTCACCACTGCGTCGGGAGTTCTAATCCCAGCTGATGCATGTGAGAGGAGCCCAGCCAGCCATGTTGAAAACACACTTATACAGTGCACACCTCTATTGGTGGAAAAGGCAGGTGTAGCACTAGATGTGACCCTCAGGATCACCACACTCAAGCAAGTAAGAGTGCAGGTGAGAGATCAGCCCTGGATTTAAAAGCCATGGGGACGGTCACACAAAGTCCAAAACAGGGGTAATCAGTGGCCCCAAAAATGGTTTAAATCAACTCTTTCTGACATATTCACGTATCAGAAGGAGAAAAACTTGGTTCTTAATCGTACATTGATACGTCAATTGAAGTGGAAATCCCAAGATTTAAACAATACGTATTGTTCCTCACGTTTACACGTTTAGGCGTGCGCTTTTTAATAAATTTCCAATGCGGAAACAGAAGAACTAAAATTAAACTGCTTATGTTTACAATACACTCCCTGTATGACACACACATATACTATACGTAGTTGTGTGTATACATTACACAAGCTGTGCATATCTGTTTGAGTCGGAAAAATCTATAAAACATCAATTAGGCTTGTCTCCAATAAAACAACATTTGTATGTTAATAAACCAAGTGAATAAAGGACTGAAAAATTTACGAAAAGTTAAGGAAATCTGGACTGTATCAAAAGTATTATATTGAGTGCATTGTGGAGGGCAACGCCTTCTACATAAGGTCCTCATGATAAAAACGCTTGTCAACTGGAGATGTCTCTGCCAGTCAACACAACTCAATGGAACTTAACTTTTACAGATCATGAAATTACTGAGTTTTGCGCCCCCAACAATTGAATTTCATACAGAGCTCATTCAATTGAATTGTTGCTTGGAGCTTAACTTTTGATAGTAATTTCATGATATGATACACATTGCTGTTATGTTTTTCTCGATCTGTATTTTGTTTTTTAGTTGGGACAAGCCTTTTACATTGATATACAAATATCACGTGGTGAAATGACGTCAATTCATTCATAAGCTGTTGTCTGATTCAGCTGTGCAACGCACTTCTCTATTGACGTTTTATTAATCTCTCGTTTGATTCAATGGTCAAAGTAAAAACAATACGGCAATGCGGAATTCCCTTTGTTTCTATTTATATTGATTTATGTTTTTTACTGTATATTAATTGCTATGAAATGTCTTAAACGAAAGAGCAAAATATACAATAATTAAGTAGTTCTAATGGTGTTTTAGCAACCCCAAAAATCCCGAAAATCAAGGTTCTTCAAACAAAAAGTTTATTTCTTTCATTTCAACCAAATACTCATTGTTCTCAAAATGAAGATCCATGTACCCAGGGGCGGATCAAGGATTTTTCGTTGGAGGGGGCGCCCCGGCACCTTTAGATGGTTGGAGGGGACACCTTTTAATATCTTCCTCCAAAACCCTATGAAAATGAAAGAATTTTGGGCCGTTGCAGGGGGCGCGCGCCAGCGGCGCTCCCCTTGGATCCGCCAATGATGTAGAAATTACTAAGTGTTTGTCATTTAAATGCACATCTCAGGAAATGAATGGTATCCAGAGAAATTCATGCCGTGATTGTATTTTTGACGAAAGCAGAGCATGACGTCATCACCCTTAAAATTTTCTACATTCTAACTTCTCATGATTGTAGTTTGTCATGATATAAAATCATACTCCGGAGCAATGGACGTTGAACCAAAGAAAAACCGAGCATGCCCGAAATCATAATTGGATTACCATTAGCCTCCAAGAAGTTTGTGAGCTGGTCCCAGAATTAATGGGTTGGCATCTAAAAATCATGGCAAATACATTTCAAGGATAGCCACTCATCATAAAACTAAAATTTGAATTTTGAAAATTTATGTTATTCTTTTAAAACACTGAAGTGCGTCAATGCAAAATATTGTATAATGTAAAATTTATGTTCTTATAACAGGAAACGTAGACTCGTGGGGGATATACGTTTCTATCACTGATAAAACTCTTCATTCCATGACAGTTGCGTCAGTACACGGAATTTGTATCAGTTTCGAAACGTCTAGAACAAAAGAGAGGACATAAGAGTTTCACTCTGTGCTTTTGATGCGCCATTGTTCCCAAACTGATACAAATTCCGTGTACTGCTGTTTCACTTTGTGGCAGATTTCAGAAAATTTATCGATCAAGAAAGATATCTATCAGGCTTTATATAAAATTAAACATGAATACTATGTAAAACAACCAAACAATAAATAATTTGCGTTAGGAAGTTAGTGAATCTTACGGAAACTTAAACTGATACTCAATAAAATATCCACCTTTGCTGGCGCAGTCTGTTGAGACAGTTACAACAGATGTGAACAGGACAGTGCGGACTCCTCTCCAGCTGCTCCACACAATACACCAGGCTCATCCACGCTACAGATACAACACACTCACACAGACAATATCACACAATAACCGACCCTGACTCTGTAACTGAAGCTCAGTGATTTACTGATTTACCTTCTCACTAGTAACCCTAGGGGGTCAAGGTGGCGCGCACTTCTTGTTCATTCGTTAAAGTGCCGAAATTTTTTTATCAATTTCTTAGATTTGTCAAATATAGAAAATTTAAAGCTTAATATATGCTTTGCACAGTGAAGACAATTCAAATCTGTGTAATATTTTATCTCCTTTTCTACAAATAAGGAATGCAGTGCAAATAGTGTTTTTGAAGTTTTACTCTGGATTCTGACTCAGAGGATCATAGCGTGCAAGTGAGTAAGCACGGCAGCGACAGATCCGAAACAGAGCGCACCAGTGGCACCTAAAAATGGACTTCAGCCCACAAAAACACTTTTAAAAATTTTGTTCTGAATACTATTGTTGATCAAAAGTAACAAAGTAGTTGAGGTTTTGTAGGGAACTGGGACGACATACTGAATAAACCATAAATTTCCTAACCTAACACAAATAAGTAAACAGGAGATGACTCTACCATGGCTTTAAAAGCCATGGGCAGTAACTACAAGTTACCCAGTAAACCCAAAAATTATTTAAAGGCTACTCATTAACTTGTAATTATCTTGTAATTATTTAGAATATTTCTTTAAACTATTCAGGTAAACTGTTTATAAATTTTCCATGCAGTATATTGCTTCCCATAACAAGAACCAGCAGCATAAAAGTAGCCACACTCCTTAAAGTGTTTTTATTTCATCTGTACAAAAAGAATTAACAGTGAGATGATAGTGGTTGATAAGCACCTTGATTAGGGGCTTTATATTCAGGCAAAGTGTTCTGTTTGCAGTCTGTCATTGTGCTGTTGTGAAGTGCAGTAAAAAGGGGATTGTGTCACAAGATACCCCTAATCATTGTGCCTTTCCCATGTATGGCACATATGTCTGTCATTTTGAATTTCATGCTCCTCAAAACAGAGCCTCAGGACAATCAAATTATTGCCTTCAATATCAAATGCTTATTTTCAAGAGTAAATTAAGCATTCTACTTGGAGGTTAAGGGTGGTTGACTTTGTGGTCTTTATTTGATTTGATTTTATAGGCAGAATTACACTTTTTAATCTTTAAAAAGATAAATGTGTAAAATCAAACCAAAAACCTGAAAGCAAAGTATCTCAGTAGTTTTAGAACAATGTCAGATTATCTGATGGCTGGTGAACCCACAATTGTTTCACTTGACCAAGGGATAGTTTTACTTATACTCCAGGAGCCATTGGCACGACTACTAGTGATCAAGGTCAAGTTTTTGGTCCACAGGTACATTGACTGATGTGACCACAATGACATTTGTTTTCTTCAGAAATGAGATGTTATTTTCAGGACCAAGTAGATTGATGGAATAAGTGTGACCTATGTATTCATGATAAAGGCTGAATTTCTTTAGGTATTTACATTTCTGGAAGACTTCTTATCTTTCCAAAGTAAAAGAAACCATTTTAACAATCCAGTTTATTTATTCATCTAAATGCAGAATTTTGTTCAAATATTTCAAAGAAATTCAAAAGAATTGCTACAATTTTATTTTTATTTTTATTAACTTTACAATATTAGACACAATTCTTAAAATGAATCATATTCATAATCTGAGGTTTCCTTCATGAGTATGAATTAATCATTATTTCCTAATAAGGAAATTCCCATCAGAGTCTGTTAATAGGATTAGAGGTAATCACAGAGGACAGATTGTCGCCAGAGATCCACATGGAGTCACTTTGTGCAATCAACACTTAATTTCACGATGTCTGAGGCTGATTAACAGAACAACTAGAACTCATTGACATCTCAGAGTGAAACGTATTGCCGGATTGAAAGAGATACATCAAATGCAGTGATAAATAGGGCTCGTTTTCAGTAATTATTCCTCTCTATGTAGACGAGTGTATTTCAATAGAAAAGATGGCGAAATGAAATACAAACGAAGGAACTTGGGTTTTTTTTCTTTTTAACGTTCTTGTGTGCAGATCTGATCTAAAGACATGTCCAGTCAGATTTTCTTTTTGTCTTGCAAATCTTCTGGGTTTTTTTGTTCTGTCAAATTGTACTTGTTTATTTGAATGAAGTGGCTTTGATGTCACTTTATTGGGTATGAAAAGTAAAGCCTCTGAAATTCCTATCAGTTTTGAAACAATAGCGCCTCAACAGTACATCTTGAAATTCTGTTGTTTTCTGTTTTGTTCTTTACTTTTGTAAATTGATAGGAATTTCAGGAGCTGTATATTCGTGTAGACGAAGATAACTCAGTTTAGAATTTGAAGAATCCCAAAAACCAAAGCACTTGTCACTGGAGCAACTACGCTCTTGAAACAAAAATATTAGAAATAAATTTAGCCGATTCAAACGGAAAATGAACGAAATATTATTCAACCAATAGTTTTTCTAACTCACTGTGCCCATGCAAGTTTTCGGAATCAGTTCACAGAAATCATATCAGAATTTTAACACTGCGCCTCATGCGACCTCCCGTCATATCCTTATGTACACATTTGATACGAATTCTGTGTAATGAATATATTTGTTCAAGGGGTTTGTCTGTTTCACCCTTTTCACTTCTAGACGGTTTAATCCTCTTACTGGGATCTAGGTAATGAAGATTTAAAGCTTAGAGGGTAAACTGATACATGGATATCAGTGACAGAATACTTAATCTTACTAATTACTGAATTAGACAATTGTGACATGAGGTTTGCTAATTGATAGTTCATTGGAAATGTTTTTCTGAACCAATAAATGTGTATGCCCTTTGTTCAGGTTTATGCCACAACCCAACTTGCACCAAAAGAAATGCAAGATGTCAAAATCTGTGGTGGTACATTTGTCTAGTTTTACTGACAAGTATCAATTTGTGACCCTGACACCAAAACTATGGGGCAAATTTATCCTTCCAAATGTATTTCACATTCGATACAAAAGTTGATATTGAAGATAAGAATCTTATGACAAGATTTCTGTCCTGATGTGAAGTCTTTATGACAGATGGGACTACCCTATTGTACCCTATTGTGCCTTATGTGTACCCTATGTGCAGTTATGGGGCAGATGCCCTTAGGGTATGTCACCCTTATGTGATACAGATCAAGAGGATAATACTTATTTAACATTATCTGGTGTAGTTAATTAAGGTGCAACTTGGGCTGTAGCCTTGTGTATTAATGATTTGTAAATGTATTCCTAAAACTGTACCCTTAAACTAAAATGCATGAATTATTTTTAAAATATTAAAAAATATCTTGGCACAGGGAATTTTTTTATACCTCTTTACTTTGGAAACAATTTAAATGAAAATATGATATCCTATTGCCTATAAAAATAATAGAAACCCTGATTTTTAGATTTTTAGACTTTATTGACATTTATTCTTAAATGTTTTGAATGTTTCCTTATTGATCAAGTCAAAAGATACAAAATACATACTAAAATGTAAAAATGAATTTAAAAGAGGATAACATAATTTAGAAGACTTAAAACAGAAAGAGTGACATGGCCGTCTTTCTCAGTAAAAGTTTTGGTTTTAATTCCATTCAACGTTTTTCGAAATTCGTCTCTGCTGAAACATTAGGCAAATTTGCCTAAATAGGCAAACAATTTTTTACCATAACTGGTTAGCAAACTAAAATTGGTTACTTAAACACCATCAATTCTAGTAGTTGACCAATTATTTTACTAATAATTATATAAAATTTAGGTTAGTTTGCCTAATTTATTAGGCAAAAATAAAGGATTGAATTTCGAAAAAACTTAATAGTCAACACTGCCTTTTAGCTTGTGACCTGAGCCAACATGAAAGCAACAGTTGTGCATCTAACTGTTCGTTTAAATCATACAGGTTAAAATTTAAATAAATCTTACTATTGTCTGTGTTCTAAAACATCTGTGATTAGAGCCTGAAATCCGCACACAATAAGGTATCATGTGTCCATGGCAATCACAGGATGGGGACCTGAAAAGGAATAACTTGGTGATAGTACGTTGGGCAGAAAAGTTTCAGCTCCATTTTGCGTCAATGGAATTCCATACTGTATCTTTGACTTAGACAAAAGCATTGTTCTCGAAATGATTTCACCCTCTGTACAGGAGAAATTGTATTAATTATTATTGGGTCAATATAATTTCACATAAATTTCAAAAGTTCACTAAATGTTACATTTCCCTCAGGCAGAGGATGAAATAAATTTTAGAACAATAGAATTTCATAAACAGCTCATTTTCACAACCTTAAATAACACAACACTCAAAACTTTCCTTTCCCAAAAATTGGCTCTTTATTACTTGACACAGCTCTTTTGGTGTTAACTAACAATCCTTAATGTAGAACGTGAGTACAGATACCTGCACTGCCGTTAAAGTCTATGAAAACGCGCTGTTAATTTCATTTTTTCAATAACACTGCGTGTTTCTTCTTAACCAATCGGATAGACATGTCAGGAGGTTCAGCCTCTGTAACCACTTATAAATAATGTTAAACCAACTAAATTACAATTGAAGGCTAAATAATGAAACTATGTGATGTACACATAGGTTACGGGTTCACCAGATACAGTTTGATTGCAATTTCTGATCCAGGTAATAAATTATCTATTTTGACATAAACAGAAACATCAAAAGAATGAAATTAAAGAGATATTGATACACATCAGTGTTACCTACAATAAAGCCTACCATCACTTTGACGCTTTCAACATGGCAACAAAGTTGTGGAAATTGACAGTTTAGTAGAGTCTGAGGTACAAGTAGTAATTTGCCCATCAAGGGTTTGAGATAATGACAGGGCATATGATATACCCTAACATGGGTATACCTTGACTTGTCATTATTAGCACATTGTACCTTGTTATTATTGGCATTGAAATAATGTAAATCTTCCTTTTTGCAAAATGGACTGAATATTGAATGATTTTCAATTATATTATTATATTATATTATTACGAAGTTCATCTTAGTATGTGACATTCGTATGCGAAAAACATTCCTACACAACAATACATAATTTGATATCATAAATAATTTGATAGTGTCATGTACGATTTTTTTCTCAGTGAAAGTTTTCTCTGGTATTAGTTTCTGATTTTGTGATCATGTAGATGTGGTTAATAATCTTGAGAACTCCTGAAATTCCTATCAATTTAAAACGTACAGAACCAAAGAGAGAACAAAAGAATTCCACGCTGTGCTTTTGATAAGCTATTGTTTAAAAACTGATGGGCATTTCATCCTCTGAGTTCAAAAACAATTTTACTTGTTCATAAACAGAGTGGAGTTCTTATGCACACAAAGTTCCGAAAATGATTTTAAGAGGTTTAATGTATTTTCCTTTAGCCAATTCCATCATGCTAGTTCTCTGTATGGACCGCATACACCAATTTGCCTTTCATCTCTCTTAACTCCTGAGACACAGTTAAAGTGGCCTTGATGTCCATATTCTGTCGCCAGAAATCAACGTGAAGTCGTTTTGTTCAATCAACACTTAATTTCACGATGTCTGAGGCTGATTATCAGAACAACTAAACTACACAGAGATCCTTGCTGAGAACGCACAAAGTAGCGTATGCCAGGTTTGAAGAAACACATCAACTCTTGTGATAAATTGGTTTTTATGAAAAATTGTGAGGTGTTTCATATATAGTCTATGTTATGCCCAAAGGGGAGGACCTTTGAGGAGGTACGTGTGAAGGGTGATTATTCTTGAATAAATATTTCTTCTAAAGTTTTACAAAAAAATTCACTGATGTGGACTCTGAACAATCCAAAGGGTAAAATTCCTATTGTGTTGGGACAATAGCGCGTCTAAAGCACAGCGTGAAATTCTTTCGTTCTCTTCGTTTCCACAAATTATAGGAATTTCACGAGCTGTTGTGAGTACTAATACAAGAGGCTCTTACCACCTTGCTGTGTTTAAAACTTGGCATTCGTCGCTTTGTATTTTAAATTTCTCTGATTTGAGGATAAACTCTGTTTAATTCCTTTGCGTATGGAATTGTATTTGTAAGTCTTATAAGGTCATCTTTAAAGATTAGTGGTACACTCCTGCCAGGTTTTGTACACGTGCGTGTGTGCGTGTGCTTACAAACAAAAAGAAGTCATAGCTCACAACACATGTCTCTGAATACAATGATTTTTTCTCATTTTACAAGAGGGCATAAATAACCAACATTTTAAAATTAACACTTTATGTAACTTTTGGCAGAATCAAGCCAAAGGTGATCAGAGTCATCAGGTAATACATTATAACATCGTCCCTGCCTGTCTGTCTGCCTCTTAACATGGTTTCATGATGAGTATTGGAAATGAGAGACAAATTGCACCAAATGCCACAAAGATGTGAGACCCAGACAACATGATGGGTTTGGTAATAAAGTAAAGAAGATCACGATCACTGATAACCACAGTACATTAATACACATAGATAGTGATCTTGCAATGTTTGGAGAGCTATTGAATAACCTTTCACTAGATTTTCTTTAGTGGTAAAGTTGAAGACCACATATGGTCCATCCCAGATAGTTGACAGAAAAGAACAAGACAACTAATGTACCTTTTTTACTTAAGATATTTATTTACTTAAATTGTATTTTTGAACTTTCTTTTTGAGATTGTTTAACCAATGCCATACCTGGTCCAAGCAGTTGATTGATAGAACTGAAGACTGTAGTAGTTTTTGTAATATATAGTAGTGATATTGTTCAATAAATATTATTTTCATATTTCTCTATTTTAAAAGGTGTATTTTAACACAAGAAACAAGTCTAACAAAAAGTTTAAACATTTCCTAGGTGGTCTACCAAGATTGATTATACACCATGACATATACAGTAACAGTAGATGAGCACAATTAAAGAAATAAGTACAGACTTGGTGTTAGCAACAATAAGATCTACATTGACTTTGACACTTTCAACATGGCAACAAAGTTGTGGAAATTGACAGTTCAACAAAGTCTGATGGATGAGTGGCAATTTCCTCATCAAGGGACTGGGGTAATAACAGGGTATCTGATCTGAGGTTTTATAACCTCCAAAAGTCAAAAGTAAAACCATATTAGGCAAACCATTTCCATTTGATTTACTCTGCTCATAAATGCACCGTTTAGATTTGTATTGTTACCAACAGTGGCCTTATGCTTGTTTAAACTAAGCCAAGCTAAGACAATGAAGCTAAACTTTAGACAAGCCAAATAAAAAAGTTAAAACAGTAAGATTGGCATTCAGTTTTCACTCATTTACAAATGCATGCTTAGTTTTCCCGCATTATTTATTGCCAGATTAAATTTCATGTGAAAAAAGCTTGATGTGAGTGATGTGTTTTGATACAAGAAGACAGTATCACATTTCAAGGTATGAAATTGGATAACTCAGATGTAAGGCAAGCTAAGTGTCTTCAGCAATCCAATGTTTAAATGTAAAAATATCCCTTGTTCAGTAACATAAAATGCACAAAAGTAAAAATTTGTCTCCAAAATCAATGTTTCAATATTTTTTCAACATAGAAGATCTTCCATATATTGTTATAAAAACCTGCCTGGAAAATCAATCTCTAAAATATTCTTTTAAAGCTACTGAAAAAAAATGTTTCGTACTATATATAAACGTACAATGTAGAGTAGGCATCGTGTGAAACGTAAACTCTGTTTTGCATGAAAATCATTACGTTTGAGACAGATTTACAATTCACTCAGATAAACTTGATCACAAAGTGTCAACTGCCTGACAGGAATTTGGTTCTGGATGACATAGACTTACCTTTTATAGTCTTACGTTTCGCACGATGTTTACACTGTATCATAGAGACCATGATGTTGATTATATACAGAAACAGTTCTGTCTTGTGTTTAAAGGTACCATTCTGAATACAGTATGTTTCTTAATTTTTCCCAAAATCACACCTCGCAAATCATAGAATTCCTGTTAATCTGGAAACGTAAAGAACAATAGAAGGAAAAAAGTTTTCCACGATGTACATTTGATATGATATTGTTCCAAAGTTGGAATTTCATGATTTGGATGCAACAATCTAACTATGTCATCGTATCAGTACAAAAATCTGTAGTATCTATTTTTGTATCAAATTTACAAATGTCTGACTGAGATGATAAATGTGGAATATTGTTTTCAAGGTTTCTGTGAAAGTGGCTAATTGATATTTGACATGTGACGGGACTTCTGATCTCTGTGTGATGGATATGAGTTAATTCAGTCTGAACGTCTCTCTGCCATCTGTGCAAAGATTTAAAGCTTATATTTTCGTCATGCCCAGAATGTGGCTGAGTGGTTGCGCACTTGCTGGACGAGTGGAATTGTACGAACTGCCTGGGTTCGAGTACCACTACGGCCTGTGCTCCTCTGAAAAGTCACACAAAGTTCAAAACATGGTTAACCAGTGGTCCCACAAATGGACCCTGATCCAACAAAATTTTAAAACAGAAAAGAATGTATGTTATTGTACAGCTGTAACTTATGATTTTTATTACCTTTTGCGAACAGTAGAATTTCTCGCTGTGCCTTCCACTCAGACACTTCTTCCCAAAGTGACAAAGCATAAACAAAAATCCTATCATTCAAATGATTGCTAGAAATGAAAATTATTGGGAGACAAACCATAAAATTATGTCTTTTCATTCACAAAGTTTAAACATTTTCCATGAAATAAAGATCATTATGATGCCTTTAATGTGACTCTTACCACTAAGTTGAAACTTGTCCTTCATGCAAGAAATTGGCCTCCAACATACAAATGTTAAAGAAACAAACATTTCAAGTCTTGATTTACATTAAGAATTTGTCTGGAGGCAAAGAAAGTGTATCTTGTTTCCTGGTATCTTGTCCTGGCGACCCAAAACACTTTGTAACACCTGTTTGAGCAATTGGACACATTGTATAAGTACTATTTGGTTACCTGAGGGAGACCTTGGGGTTACTAATCCAATACTTTATTCTGGACAGATAAATGAATTGATCTGAAATCCCAAAATCCTATTGAATGCATGTCCTGAAGGACTGTCCTGCTTTGCACATATTTTCAAGCATCCTATAAGATAATAGCCAAGTTTTCCTGAGATTTATTTTTGTCTACAGTTTAAGTTTTAAAGCCAGTTTACAGCGCCATTGGTACCCTGTTTCTGGCTTGAGGTGACACCACTCATGGCATGGTGGATCTCTCGCTTCCGAGCTTACTCACTTGTGCGCTATGATCCCAAAAATCACCTCTGATTGGAATGTCCAAACTGGATATTAATGAAATAAGTCACTCTAGTTGTAACACTATAAGAGATAAAAATAACAAGTTCAATTTAAAAATGGGAAAAGACTTTTATCAAGCAGCATTGAAGTCACCCTCAAGCAGTAAACTGCTTCTGCGAAATGTGCCCAAATTGTTACAAATTGTGTGCGTGCGTGTGAGTGTGTGTGCGATTTCCCTGTGTTTCTGTGATGTCTTGTACAGGTGTAAATAATAGGTATAATGTGGTATTAATAGTCCCTACATGTAGAGACATACCAAAGGTGGGGGGTTTATATCATATACCCTGTCATTATCTCAAACTCTTGATGGGCAAAATTACTACTTGTACTTCAGACTCTACTAAACTGTCAATTTTCACAACTTTGTTGCCATGTTGAAAGTGTCAGAGTGAAGTCAGATAGCACAGGAGGTAACTGTAGGTGCAAAAGTCAGTCTGTTATTATGTTGTAAGAGTGAATATCCCATGTCCCATGTTAATGTAAAGGTATCAGTCAGTATGGCAAAGGATGACTCTATGTGTGTAAAACAATGTATGATGTCTATGAAACATGTGCATTACGAATACATAGTAAAATTCAAGTCAAGTAGTTGGATAGATATTTGAAATGCAGTTGGATAAATTTATTCAAATATCTAATTTATTTATACTGAGCTCTGCTTTCCTCAAAGCATTACTTAGCATTAAATTGATAAAATCTGCCCACCCATACATTTAACAATCCTGACCTTTTTACATCCAAAAGGTGCATGAAACATTATAATACATTCCTTTACTTTTCAAATGAAGAATAAGGGGCCACCTTACCAATATTTATTTTAGGCCCATATCTTTCATGAAAAACATTCACATGGGAAACTGAGCACACATAATAAGTTGTTTAACTCTTCAAAAATTGATTTTTCACCTGCTGAGAAATAAGTGACAAAACTCTTAATGCTCTTTTGTGTGAAATGCCTGTAGTTCCATTGCCCACATGAGGGAGATTTATGGCTAAAATAGTAAACTTGATATCCTATTGTACAAGGAATCAAACTGTTTTAAAGCTCTCCACATACACAATATCAAAGATAAGGTAACAATGGTTTGCCACCCAAGAAATTGTTGTTAATAAGTTATAGCTGCCTAGAATCCAAGCAAGCTTTATGTTCATTTCAATGGTAACAATATCAGCCAAGCTCTTTAATTTCACAGTATGGAAGAAAGCTTTGATTAAGAAAACTGGAAGGATAATGATGATTTTGCAGTTACTTATCTTACATTGGTGTGTAATTTATTAATTTATGTTTGAATCTATGATTGAAAACAAACTAGTAACATAAAAGTAATGATGAATGTCTTTATGACATAATGATGATCAAAGTCGTTAGAGGTTGACATGCACCAAGGATAACAGGGAAGAAATAGGGTCCAGTGGGGAGCCCCATCTGCTTAAAATGCTGGCCAAGGTCTTGTCAGAAGATGTGTATTTTTTATAACAGTTTTTCCAAATAATTAATACAAGTTTTTCATTTTCTATGCATGCATATTTTGCTTGATAGAGTTGGCTCTGTTGTAATTTTCTTGTAACAAAATTACTTGGAACATTATATAATTCCTAAGAAAAATATAATTCACTTTAGAAGGATAATTCGCGCTTTCCTTGGACTGAATAGTAGCTCTCTTATTTAAGAAAACCTTTAAACATTTATATGTTTAATAACACAGACAGTTTGTAGGTAATTGTATCGTTCCAAATTGTGGAAATTTGTTTCAGTACACGGAATTCGTATCAGAAGTTTAACAGTAGCGCATCAAAAGCACATCGTGAAATTCTTTCGTTCTCTCCTTTGCTCTCTTCGTTTCCAAAATGATACGATTTGTGTGTACTGTTTACCAAAACATCCTCCATCTGTGGAAATTTACAGAAATTCATACGCACATAACAGGGGACAATTTTTTTAATTGTTTACAAGCCAACCTAAAAGGAAAGTGTTTTAGGAGAATGGAGGCGATTTCCTAAGTCGAGTGTCCAACAACAACATTTTTCTTTCGGTGATGCTAAATTAACCGTGTTTCAATTACATTGGACTGTTAGGGTTTCAGTGTGATTCTCTGCGGTGTTGTATGTAACAGTTACACAGACTCGGTGGGATTAGTGTGAGTTACTAATCCGCGACACTGATCTAGCATCAGATAACTCGCTCCTTGTTACGTGATGCGAGTTTCATTTAGCCCACAGTAATTGGTCAATCATGTTGGGATTTTCGAAAAGGCTTTAACTATATGATTAATCTAACTGAACTAGCTGGTAAGATTCATTAATGTGTTTGCTTCCACAATAAATATCTATTTCAGGAACATATCATGGATTCTAAAAACAAATTCTCATTTGAAATTCCCTCCCTTCCCGATGATACAAGGCAAATGTAAACGACTTGTATTTATCTCCACAAAACCTTTTTCGATCGGAATAACTCAGTTGAACCATTTTGTAAGGCCACTGCCAATTTCTCAGAAGTAAATTTAATTTCAACTATTGTTGCTACTTTGGCCATTTGGTTTTCCCTCCATTTTTAGATTGTTTGCCCATTAACTCATTTACCAGTATCTACCTACCATCTTGTCTCAACAAGAGCACCCATTCTCCTTATAACTCATGTGACACACTTTACAACACATTTTAATTAAGAACCCTCCTGTATTATCGCCCGTCATCAGTAGATGTAATCGGCTCGGCACAGTAAGATGAGCAATGTTCCGCCATATGTCTGTCACTCCGTATTTTCCGATTCTGTGATTTCACAGTTTATCTCTGATGTTTTCTCATTTTAAGCAAGGGTTGGGACGACTAGTCAAAGTTTCCACGACTAGTCGAGACGATTCATTTATTATAATAAAGTACAGGCGCGAATATAGTTCCTCCTTGGAACATTCTGTGAGTATCACGCATCTTTCCAAGATATGAAAAATTTTTTTGCCTGATAATATCGTTACAAACACCGGATTTTTGCGCTAGGAGATAGCGACTCTGTACGTCAGGGGGGATTCTTGATATTGCGACAGATATTTGGACTGCGCTCCTGCAAAAGCAAATACACTGGGTGTTCTTTATTGAATACTTTTTCGAAGTTTTTCTTTCTTTTCTTTTAATTTTTAAATGTCCTTCTTTCTTTCTTTCTTTCTTTCTTTCTTTCCTTCTTTCTTTTTATTTCATCTTATTTTAATTAATTGATTATTTATTTACTTATTTCAACATATTAGGTATCATTACTTTTGAACCTACAAATTGACAAAGCACAGGGATCTAATTTATGCATTTGGTTAGGAACAATAGGTGGTTTTCTTTCGGGTGAAAGACACAGCATAGATATAGTTGAAGTCAATGTCTGGTTGACTTGTCGAGATGAGTAGTATCTCCGACTAATCGACAGGTAAATTGTTGCTTGTCCGAACCCTCTTTTTAACAAGTTTGTATTTTGATATTTGACTTTGATCTTTGTCGTCGTCGCATCTGCAACTTCTGTTCAACAGATTCACTTTTTTATTTGAACAAAGAACAGAAAATAATAACAAGCCTGACATGACTCAATTTATGTGTGAATCATAATGAATCAATCGGTTATAATTTTGGATAAATTTGAATTTCTTATTTCGGAAAACAACAGTACAGTACACAACAAAATGTAATTTATTCTGGGAATTGATAGTAAATAATACTAATGAAGTCTTTTCGTTAAACCTAGGGCCGATTTTAAGCCAAAGCTTAGAAAATATACGAAAACATTATAATTGTCTTGAGATAAATGTATTACACAATAGAGTTCCTAAGAAATTTCTTAGAATCGGGGAACGTTTCAGAAAAAAGGAGTTTCACGCTGTGGCATTAATTCACATATATAAAGACACAGTGTAAAATCTATTGTAGAACCAGTTTGACTTTCAGTCTGTGATAAGAGAATAAAAATCAAGAGACCTTCTGTTTTATTCTATCAACGCTTCGCGTTGACAGACTACTGTAGACGGCAAGGTGGTTTCGCTATGAAGTCCAAAATTGAGGACGAGGTGTTGGGGATGGACCCCCCCCCCAGGTGAGGATGAGGTGTGGGGATGCCCCCCCCCCCCCAGGATAGAGGATGCACCCCACTCCTTCTTACTACTTTTATACCTAACAGGAAAACTGTGTTTT